>JADRCC010308845.1:0-14085 GCA_019843855.1 Hylomyscus alleni | reverse complement strand
TTCTTTTTGTTTTGTTTTGTTTTCTGAGACAGGGTTTCTCTATATAGCCCTGGCTGTCCTGGAACTCATTGTATAGACCAGGCTGGCCATCTTCCTGTCTCTCAGATTAAATGCATGTGCCACTATAGCTGGATTATGTTGCCTTATGTTCTGATTTCTGTTTGAATTACGCATGATGCAACTCTTTAAAATATTTGAGATTTTTCCAGGGCTGAAGAGATGGCTCAGTGATTAGAGTGTTTGCTCGTTGTGCAGAAGAGCGAGATTGATCCTTGGCACTCATGTTAGGTAGCTCACACTACCTGCTCCAAGGGCTCCGATGCTCTTCTCTGGTCACCCACACTCATGTGCATACAAACACACTGCATGTATTGAGACCACATGCATGCTAGAGCCCATAGAATTTACAAAGGGCTATCAGATCTCCTGGTTCTGTAGTTACAGATGGTTGTAAACTCAGATGGTTGTGAGCTCCCCTGTAGCTGCTAGGTTTTCTTTAAGAGCAACAGATGCCATCTCTCCAGCCACATACATATAATTTTAAAAACCAAAAACAAATCATAAAAATTGAGATTTGTTAACATGTACGATTCTGAATTTTTGGTCAGAAATTTCAAAACTTTCACATTTAGTTACTTGACCTCAGTTTTAAAATCTGGGATTTAGAGCATGGATTTGAGATTGGTTAGTTTATATATGAAACTTATGCTTTGTGGTGAGTTTATCTCTAAATGCTGACTAATCCTGGGACAGACAGTTTCTCTCCGCTCAGCGAGATACCAGATGGCAGAGTGCCAATAATATAGAATATAAGAAGACATAGTTAATATAAAGATAAACATTAGCTCTTCCTCTCTTGTTCCTCTCTTGCTCTTGTTTTTTCCTTCCTGCTCTGGCCCTCTCTCCACATGCTCATGGCTGGCCTCTACTCTCTCTTTCTCTCTGCCTTTCTCTGCCTCTACGACTCTCTTAAATACTTACCCCATGCCCTTAAGAAATTCTGTTCTATATTAAAGAGTAAATAAATAAAGATAAACATTACTTCCATTTACACTCTTTTCCTTCTGCACACTTAATATTGTTGTCTTGGGTATCAGACATGTCCTACTCACCAAATATCATTTAGAAAACCTATGAAGGTATTCTATTTTATATACTCATATTCCTGTTCTTTCTTCTGCCTCATGAGTCCTCTTTTTATTATTTTATATTTGAAATACTTCTTTTACAAATATTTTTAGGGAAATGCTACTGCTGACCAATTTTTTGAGCAGCTTTTATGTAGGAATGTGATTTGCCATTTACACATGAAGGATACTTTGACTAGACACAGGATTTATACTTGAGAGGATATTTTTTAAGTTCTTGAAAAATGTACCACTTCCTTCTGTCATTCATAGTTTGAGATAGAAAATCTTCTGAAAGTAGAATTGAGAGTTTTCATATTGGTAATCTGTCATTTCTTTGTCTCAGCCTCTTCTTTTGTCATTGCTTTTTGGAAATTCCATTATGATATATCTCAATGTGTAGTTTTGCCTTTTGAAGGGTAATCCTTTTAAAGCTTTCTCAGCTTTGTGACACCTTTTATCCACTCTTGGTATGTGTACCATGTACATGCAGGTGCCCACAGAGTCGAGAAGACAGCACCAGATGCAACAGAGCTGAACTTACAGGGGGTTATTAGTCTCATAACCATGAGTGCTGGGAAACTCAAGTCCTTTCTTTACAAGAGTAGTACCCACTCTTAGCTACTTAGCCATTGTCTCCTCACCATTTTTAAATGCTTAGTTATCACATCTACTTTGTTAAGATCAAACCCAGGGACTTTGCATGTTAGGCAAGTGTTCATCCACTGAGCTATATCTTCAGCCTATTTTCTTTTAATTATAGGACTCCAATGACTTCAGTGCTTTATTTTTGTTAAATAAAGTAACAAGCATAAGTACGGAGCATCTTTTTTTCTCAGTCTCTATTGTCTTTGTTGTTCAAATTTTGTCAGTTCCACTGACCTATCCTCAAATGCACTGATTCACTAAATTACTCGACCCATATAATAGGCATTTACATTTCTTATTGTACTTTTGGTTTTGTAGTGTCTATTTGACTATTTTATGTAGCTTCTATTATATTGCTGGGAATTTCTGGTTTTTCATTTGTTTCAAGATAAGTTTTAGTTATTTGTTGAAACGTTAATGATGATTGTTTTAAAATCCATATCAAGATAATTCTAACATCTGATTCATCTCAGCACTAGCAGCTATGCATCATTTGTTTTCTCTTGCAAGTTTTTATTTTTTCTCATTCTTATTATGAAAGAACCACTGTGTACTGGATTGCCTGGATGTTTTGGGTTAGGAGTTTTAAGATGATAGAGGCCTTTAAAGAGAAAATAAATAAATCCCTTTAAAAATACAGGAAAAACACATTAAAACAGGTAGAGGCTTTTTAAAAGGAAATGAATAAATATACATAAAAAGAGGAAAATACAAACAGGTGAAGAATATGAATAAAACTGTCCAAGAATTGAAAATAGAAATAGAAACAATAAAGAAAACACAAACAGAGGTAACCTTGGAGATGGAAAACCTATGAAAGAGAACAGGAACTACAGGCACAAGAATCACCAACAGAATATAAGACACGAAGAGAGAATCTCATGCATAGAAGATACAATGGAAGAAAATGATATGTTGGTCAAAAAGAATGCAAAATCTAAAAAAGTTCATGACACAAAACATTCAAGAATTTAGGAATTCTTGAATGTGATACTATGGAACGACAAAACATAAGAATAACAGAAATAGAAGAAGGAGAAGACTCCCAGGTCAAAAGCCAAGAAAACTTTTTCAACAAAATCATAGAAGAAAATTTCCCTCACCTAAAGACATGCCCATAGAAATATAGAAGCATATAGAACAGCAAATCGATTGAACCAGAAAAAAAATCCCCCTGTTCCATAATAATCAAAACACTAAATGTACAGTATAAAGAAATAATAGTAAATGCTGCTAGGGATAAAAAAGGGCCAGTGAGAGGGCTCAGCAGCTAAAACAGTGGTTCTCAGCCTTCCTAACGCTGTGACCCTTTAATACAGTTCCTCATGTAGTGATCCCAACCAGAAAATTATTTTTGTTGCTGTTTCATAACTATAATTTTGCTAGTGTTATGAATTATAATGTAAATATTTTTGGAGATGCAGGTTTACCAAAGGCGTCACAACACATAGATTGAGGACCACTAAGCTACAGGTACTTGTGGCCAAGCCCAATGACACGAGTTCAATCTCCAGGACCCACAATGTGAAATGAGAGGATCAACTGAGTTGTCCTTTGACCTCTATATGTGCAGCATGGTACAAGAGTGTGTGCAAACCCAGGTGCAAAAACTAGTATTTAAAAAGCTTATTTCAAAAATTATTTTATTACGTCCTAGACATGTTATCTATTATTTCAGTAGTTTTGGATCCTATTTAAAGCCTTTCTTTTGGCAATAGTCACTCTATGTATGGCATACAGATCTTGGACTATGCCTATGGACTGTGATTCCAGGGACAATTAAATCTGAGAGCCTCTGAAGGCTGTTTTCCCTGACTGATTTATATGATGCTGCAGGGGCTCCCACTGGTTTTTGATGGTGAAGCTAAGTAGGCATAAGGAGTTTCCCCAGGCCATTAAAAGAGAATGATGCATACTTCCTGAGTCATACCACTTTGGGTAGGATCTCATTTGTTAGCACTTCCAGCACTAAACCAGTTGCTTTTTCTTGACAGGGAACAGGAGCATCAGTGTGAATGAAAGGCATTATTTCTCTTGGTCCCTTATTGTTTGCAAAACTTGGAACTGATTTTGCCTTTTGATGCATCACAGTTTGCTCCAGAATTTCCACTGGGATTCTTGTACCACCCAAGGGAAAGACAAAAATTCATCTAGGCTGCCCTTTGTTGCTAGAATGGAATCAGTAGAAAATGGCCCTATGTGTCCTTCTTCTTCTAGGCTGAAAGTAAAAAAAAAAAAAAAGTCTTTCTAATATTTTTTTTCCAATCCTAAAGTACCAAGAAAAACATTTTAAACTTGCCACTTTTCAGAGTTCTCATTGGATTGAATTTGGTGTTATTTCCCGAGTTTATCTTATGGAGTGGAAACTATTATCTCTAGGTCCAACAAATAGCTTATCTCAGATTGGTTTCAACTAGTTTCTGTTTCTCTTGACACTGAATTACATATTCCTATTTCTTCACATGTATGCTAACTTTTTATTTTGTCTTTGACCTTGTGGATTATGTAGGACAGTCAGACTACTGATTTCATGTTCTGGTGTCTTACACTTTTTAATGGTAAATCTGTTTCAGTAATTAGCTTTTAGTCTCGGGGAAAGTCCTTTCATTTTTGGACAGTCTTTGCTCCAGCCCAAAGTCTTCTGAATTTCAGTGGGAAACTTGAAATCTTTACCCTTTTGGTAATACTCAAACTTCAAATTCTGTCTTCTCTGAAGTAGGCAGGGGCTGAAAGCCCTGTGTAGGACTTTCAGCCTTCTAGCTATTGCTTTCTTCCAAGTCCTTGGAGTCCCTCCATGAACACAAAGCCCAGTGTCAGTTGAAGATTTTAGAAGCTCTCTTCCCAACTGCTGACTGCTCTGACCAGCCCAGTCTCTATCCTCTGACAATACAAAAGGAAATATTGTACATTTCTCATTAAGGTGCAGTAATTCTGTGATACAAGAACAATGAATAGACACAAGGAAAATGATACATAGCTGTGGCTTTCAACCAGTGATAGTCTCCTCTTTTAGGAATCAAATCTCTTCTAGCGTCCGTCTGTTTTCATTTAGTCTCCAAAGCATTCAAATAACTTTTTAAAATTTCAAAGAGTCTTCAAAAATAATATTTTATCTAGGGTTTACAATGGTTATTTGTGGAACAATTAGATTGACATAAGCTATATTGCCCTTATTAGGACCAGAACTGCCCCCCCCTTCTGCTATTTTCAATCATGACCTCTTCATTTGAGTTGATATCAAAGTAGACTCCTTCCAGGCTTCTTTTTCTCTAGCTGTACTTGTAGACCATACTATAATCATCACCAGAGTGGTTTGCTTTTAAATTGCTCTCCTTTCTTGGTTTTCAGTGTCTTTCCTTCTCAACGTGTAAATTCTATGCATCAGACATTCTATTACTATATTGAATATCTGATACACACTGCTGAAAGGATAAAGGATTTTTTTAAAATCACCATTTCAGAGTTTGTACTTTACACTCCTTGCCTTCCATAGATCTGTTGTGAGGCAGAACATCATGGTGATGGGGATGTGTAGCAGGTTCCATTCACCAGATAGTGGATAGCAAGCAAAGAGTGGTAAACTAAGACAAGATACAGTTTATATAACCACACACTCATAGTGATCCACTTTCTCCATTTGACCTCACTGCCAAAGTTTCTACAGCCTTCCTAAAGAGCACAAATTATGAACCAAGCCTTCAATAATGAGACTGTGGAATATAATTTATGTTTAAGCTTTCAGAATAGGGCAATGTCAAAATTCTAAGGCATTGTCGGGCATGATAACTCATGCCTTTAATACCAGCATTAGAGACAGAGGCAGGTGGATCTCTATGAGTTCAAGGGAGACCTGGAATACAGAGTTAGTACCAGTACATCTAGAACTACATAGTGAGATCCTGTCTAAAAAACAAAACAATTCTATAGCATGATTAGACTCCCTTTTAATCTTTATATTTGGACATTTGCTCATCCATCCAGACACCTATTCTTACACCATCCTGAATTGCCTGCATTTTCTCTAGTATGCCTTATCTTATGTGGGGGCTTTTGTACTCTTCCTTTTTAGGATATTAAAACAAGAAAGACAATTGGAGAAAATTATTTTTATAATAAGCATAATAGATAGCACTTACCTATTACTAAGTGTTTGGGGCTTTTGTAGTCTGCCTTCTCTCTGATAGCAAAACAACAAATGATAATTGAGGAAAATCTACTGTGATCATAATGATAATAGATAACATTTATTGAGTGCATTCTGTGCGCCAGTGCTGCAGTAGATGCTTTCAAATTATTGTCTCATTTCATCCTCACAACAACCTTGCAAAGTAAGTACCCTTTTAATCCTCACATCGTAGATGACAAAACTGTGGCTCAGAAATTGAAAGTGGCAGTGGAAGGGTATTCTAGAATCCAATCATGTTCCACAATCTTCCACTTAAGCAAAGTGTATATATTAGAGCTTAGGAAAAAAAAAAACCAAGATTGCCCTTGAGAGCTAAACTGTTGAATTAATGTAAGATGAATATTAACCAAAATATGCAGTGACACCTTAATAAGACAGAATGGTTCCCTTGCCAGCAAGAACTTGACTGTAACCTGATGGAAGTTATTGGTATGTCTAAAGAAATAATATATCAAATAGAAAAGAAGCTGGTCAACTGCACATGGATACACAGAACAAAAGACAAATATGAGCAATGCAGTCCAGACACTTTCCGAATAATATAGTTACCTGGCCTAAGGACTTATCCTTGAAAATCCACATATTGTGAAAAAGTTTTCAAAATTTCTTGGCTAGACGCTTATATATAAATAATGTAATCATATCTCTGCATTTAAGTTTCTCATCATTTGATGTCTATTACACTTTGCATGTGCATAAAGGGATTTACAGATATGGTTTCTAGGTGGCTCTTACAACTGCAAAGGCAACAACCCTAAGAAAACACGGAGAGGATGCCATCATGGCTACCATGACAGAGAAAACAGGTGGCCGTATTTTAGGCCGTACATGAAACTACAATGCCACTACTAATCAGACTTTCCTGTTTCTAGGGATCTCATTATTGGTGAAAAAACAACTTATTAATTTGTGGTTTCAGTTGATTTAGAGCTTTCTATAAAGTGTGGAAAGATTGCATGAGAAAAATCCCAAGTCTTTAATCAAGGAGAACTGGAGAGAATATGAGTGGAATGAGGAAGTGTGACTGTGGTATTGGTAGACTGAAGCAGTGAAAAAGTGGTGAGGCTGATAGCCAAGGGCCTATGAGCCTCACAAGCAGGAGTTTAAAAGTGATATCTGCTTTATATTACTAACGTATATGATATGAAAAAGCAATGGTGTGCTGCTAAAGGACCACCTGGATTGTAGCTTTGGCAAGAAGTTGGTAGTAGGTTTGAAGAAGAAGTTGAAGGAATTTTGTTGATCACAATGTGGATTCCAGACTCTTAGTCTAGATCCAAAGACGACGAGGAGGAAGAGGAGGAGAAGGAGGAGGAGGAAAAGGAGGAAAGGGAAAGAAGAGGAGGAAGAGGAAGGAGGAGAAAGAGGAGGAGGAAGAAGGAGGAGAAAAAAGAGGAGGAAGGAGGAGGAAGAGGAGGAGGAAGAGAAGAAGACGAGGAAAAGGAAGAAGGAGAAAGAGAAGCAGCAGCAGCTATTGACTTGGTCAACAAAGAGAAAAGTTCAGAGTTATTGAGCATGAAGAATCTAATAAGAGTGGATGCTCTATGGACATTGTTTATATGCCCTGGCTTCATTCCACACTCTTTCCCTGTAAATTATGTGACTCACATGCCCTTAAGAACTGGCTTTGGTTACCAAGAAATATTAGTTGGAGATGGAGTAGGAAAAGAAGTCAGAATGAGGTATATCTGCACTGACTGTCCTTACTTCTACTTCCAGGAGAATTTCTGGCAGTGGCAGCATCTTCCCCCAAAATTTCAGCTTCCAAGTGATGATCATCTTAATCCTAGATTCCATCAACTAGCCTTAGCTTACCTCTTTCCATGTGTTCTCCTAGTGTCGGAATCATACAGGCTTGCTGCTGACCTAATTTCTGTACTATTTGGCCATTCCTTGGTTTAGTTCCTCAGCTCTTCTATATTAACAAATATTATACATTATTATCATTATATTATTATATAATTATGTAAGGTATAATATAATTATATGATTATATTATAATATTATATTAACAAATATTAATACTTTATCTAAAGTGGTTTATTTTTCTCACATTGACACTAGTGCTTGAGACTATGATGATGCTGTATTTTTCCATGTTAGACTTCAATGCTGAACTTTGGCTAGGAATTCCTCTTATATGGCTTAGTCTTGGCCTCAGTTTCCATTCATATGGAATATGTAATTCTAGGACAAGTTAGTGTATATACCAGTCTTTCAGGTATCAGCTTAGAAATGTATTTAGGTCCCAAGATGGTCTCCCAAGCAGGATTTATTGAAAAGGCAGATCCTGTTCTGGAAGTTTAATAGGAGTGCCATTATGATATTAAAATCTTGAAATGTTTTGATATAAGAAGAACTCTTGCCTATTTTGAGACTCAGATGATTTTAAAAATATTATATCACACTACCCAATTTATTTAAGTTGTCATAGCTGCTTTCATGTTCTACAGTAGGCACCACACAAAAGCAGACCTTAGATTTAGTTTTGAACCAGTTTAAGACAATCTTTTAAAAAACTCAATGCTTGCCCTTGGAACTCCTCTCCCAAACAAAACAAAACAAAACAAAAATCCTCAAACAGCAGCAACAACAAGCATCTCCCATGGAAGCTGCAGTGTGTCACACAGTACACTCTTTTGTTTACACATCTTCCCTTGCAAATGTTCATTGCGATGACTAGTTGGTCTGGTTCGAGGCCTCTGGCTTCTGCTACACTATCAATCCTGAATCTTCAACAGGACTCCTCTTGGATATCCCTGTCATTGCTCTGTGCCATGAAGATTCTGCAGCTTTGGTTCTGCACACCAGCCCCTTCACATGCTCCAGCAGTTCGTAGATGGGGTAGGTATTAGGCGGGCCAGCTCAAAGCCCTGGATCTGGACCTGGATGGTACCTGAGTTGGTAAGCTTACGATCTGCCCTTGAAGCACCAGGGCCTGCTCTCTGGCTTTGCCCAGGAGACAGGCAAGGCCTGCTCTCCAGCCTGCTCTCCTGCACATGGCAGCCAGCAAGCAACAGGACTGGCTCTCCTGTGTTCACACCCTTAGGGCCAGCTCTCCTATACCCACACCACTAGAGCCATCTCTCCAGCACTGCCCAGGTGAGGTGCTGGAGCACACTCTCCCAAGAGTTGCAACCAGCGACATCATTTTAACCAAGGCTAGCTTAGAATTTGTGACCATCCTATTTTGACTTCCAATCCATCTGATTTGAAATCATGTTCCTCATTGCATTATGTTATTTTCTTTGAGAATGAGACTGAGCCTCACTCTCTTGTTCAGACCCATGTAGTCTTGGCTAACTTTGAACTCTCAATCATCCTCTGGTCTAAACCTCCTGAGAGTTGTAATTACAGGGGTTAGCCACCATTCCCGCCTCTACCTCATCTTTCCTGATCTCTTTTCTATCCCCTTGAGTTTAGACCTCACCCTTCATCTCCTTTCAGCCTTTATTTTGATTTCTCTGGCCTTGATGTTTTCATGTCCTCAGTGATCACCATCTGGCTGTGGTGTCTTGGGATGCTTTGAGTAATTTGTAAGCCTACCATTTTAGTTTATCCTGTTTTCTCTGCTACTTGGTCACATTGTTTCAGTGTCCTATGGGTGGTGCTCTATTTGGTTTTTATCCAAGTTCTAAGCGTGAGATCATTTCTTGTAGGAGGAGGTATCTAAGACATATGTAGAGGAGGAATTCAGCCCCGAATGGTCATGTGCTTTTTATTTCTGACACAGCATCTCTTTAGGGAATAATTTCTCCTAATTTAGTTCATGAGATCCAGATGGGAAAATCATCCCACCTTCCATCTTTGCAGCCTTGTAAATGACCTAGCTCTAACTAATCAGAGTGCTTAGGTAATTTCTTCAAAGTATCAATGAGGAATTTCATTTGCCAGACTATTGTTAATTACACTGGACTAATAACTAATAACTTCACTGACATTACTGGGAAAGACATGAGTACAACTGTCACTTGCACTCCTGTGTTTTCTTGCTTATCCTACACCACTTTCAGTTCGATTTCTGTCACTGGCAGTCAAAAGAGTCTTGGTTATAGCACTTACACCCTTACGTTTCAGATCTTCCCTTAGGGATTGGTTTCAAACTGGCCATGGAATTTTACATTTGGCCTTATTAGGTAAAGTCATGGGATCAGTAGAAATGAGATTATGGCAAACTATAATTTTTTGACCTTCTCTGGCTTCTTTACCACAATACATACATTCTTAGAAGATGGCAAAAAAAATCACAGAAATTAAATCTGCTTGAGTTATATAGAATGGATCTGGAAGACACTATTTTTCTCGGGTCCTCTTGAAGTCCTTAAAAATAGGCAAGGGCTTGGGATCAGAAGTCACGTAGGGTACTTTACTCAAGAAGTGAGATCATATGGCATATACATCAACTGAGTGCATAGACAGTCCATAGTACTGAGTCAAAGGTAATCTTATCTAGTGTTTGAACTCTCATTCTTTGGATCTGAAGGGACAGTTGGGATATAAAGATTGTGTGTGTGTGTGTGTGTGTGTGTGTGTGTGAGAGAGAGAGAGAGAGAGAGAGAGAGAGAGAGAGCTATTTTCTAGCCATATCTCTGCCAGTTCCTGGTTGGGTAACTAAAAGAGTTACCCTACTGATGTGAGTTTATTTCTCCAACTCATGAAGATGATACCCAGTAAAGATGCCAGTAACAAGTAAATATGATACTAATGACTATTGTTATTGTAACTACAATAGCGCTCTGATAAACATCTCTGCTACTTTTGCCCCCTACCACCCACTCACTGTGTAACAATGAGAAAGTAAAATGTTAACCTTATTGAAGTACAATTTATGTGCAGAAAACAAATCCATTCAATAGTAGCACTTGTCTGGTGGTATAATTTGACAGTGCATCTTGATTAGTTTTGACAGACATAGACACTTTAGAAAACATCACTGCCATCATGACAGAACATTTTCATCATCAGCCCCACCCCCATTCCTAGTGCTTAGTTACCATCTTAGTTACCTCCTCCCAGTCCACAGCTGCAGTCATTTTTTGTACATATAACTTAGATCTCTTGTATTTCATGCCCTGCGATGTCTTTCCATCCCCCAGGAAATTAAATCTAAATTCATTACCATGCTCTTTCAATGCCCTTTGTATTCTTAATCTTCACACCTCACATCATACGGTCCCTTACCATTTACTTCCTTCTAGCCAATCTGGCCTCCTTTGTGTTCACAACACTTGTCATTTCTCACCTTGTGAACGTTGTTGTTTCCTCTGTTTGGAATCTTTGTCCCTCAAATATAATCATCTTGCTTGTCTTCTTTTAAGTCTCAAATTTAAAAATCTTTCTCAGAGAAGTCTTTCTGATACTAGTAATTAAAAAAAGGACCCTACTGATTTACCCTTCTTTCTTGGGAGATTCGTCAGAAAAATAGCCCCGGTTTATCATCATCATCATCATCATCATCATCATCATATTATTATTATTATTATTATTATTATTATTATTATTAATTCAAATATATGTATGTCTGTTTCACTCAGTGGACTGTAGTTGCCAAGGTAGAAAAGGTCAAAAATGTTTTCTTCATTGTATCACAGTACCTACCACATAGGAACATTCAATCAGCATTTTTGAATGACTTGACAGTGCATTAACACATATAGAATATTATCTGGAATATAAAATGTGTACAATAAAGATCACTATCTTCTATCAACTTTACTTTCCCTTCTTCAAAATGATAAAAGCTATGTATGAAAAACTCACAGCTAACATCAGATTCGAGTGAAAGACTGATTTTTCTTCTAAAATCAGGGAGAAGACAATGATGATTGTTTTCACCATTTCTAATTAACATAATATTGCACATTCTAACCAGATCGTTTGGCAAGAAATACGAATAAAAGGCATCCAAATGGTAAAGAAGGAGTAAAAATATCTCTGTTCACAGATGACATGATCTGATATGTAGAAAATACTAGAAATTTCAGAAACAACTGATAATGCTAATAAATATATTCAGCAAAGCTGCAGAATGGAAAATCAACATGTAGAAATGATTTGTATTTTATAGCAATGAACAATCACAGTAATAAACAACCCAGCAAAGAAATTAAGAAATAGTTCTATTTACAGTAGCATCAAAGGGAATAAATATAACCATGGAAGAAAAAACTTGTATGCTGAAGATTATGAAACACTGCTGAAAGAAATGAAAGAGAACATCAATAAATTGAAGGGCAACTTATGATCAAAAGACTCAATATTAAGATGACAATAATATGCAAAGCTTTTTATAGATTCAATGCATTCCCTGTCAAAAATGCCTCTTTGCCTTGTTATTTGTTTTATAGAAATAGAAAACTCATCCTATGATCCATATGAAATCTTAAGGGACCCCAACTATACAAAACATTCCTGAGACAAAAATAAATAAATAGAAAGGAGGATCTGGAGACTAACACTTCTTGATCTGGAAACTCCAAACCTATAGTAATCCAAATAGTTTGCTATTAGTATACCAATAGACATATAGATCAATGGAATATAATAAAGAACCCAGAAATAAACTCTTGCATATGTGACCAACATTTAATTTTTGAGTAAGATGAAACTCCGTCTTTCAGCACTGAATACATGAACTGTGAGTTTTTCATATGTGACTTTTATCATGTTAAGCAAGTTAAAACAGGGTTTTGGAGAATCCAAAATGCTAGAGCATTTATCTCATGTGTGTTATATACCAGGCACTTCTAGGTATACTAATGTATTATTAAGCCATTCAACAATCATTCACTGACTGTTACTATGTGCTCTAGATACTGAAATATATAAGAAAGCAAAGTGTATACTCAATGGGAATAAAACTAGATAGACACAGTCAGAAGGACCTGTATACAATTTGATTCTAAACAAAAAAAAAATTAACTCAAAATGGATCAGAGAACTAACATAAAATCTAAAACTATGAAACTGATACAAAACATAAGAGAAACTCTTCATGAAATGGGATTTGGCAATGTTCTACACATGACACCAAGTGCCTAGTAACAAAATAACAAATAGATAAGACTTTCTCAAATTTAAGGCCATTATTTTAAGACCTTTGTTATGTACTTCAGACTGGCCTGAAACTTGCAATTATCTTGCTCCATCCTTCTCAGTACTGGTATTACAGTAGTATGTAACCATCCCTATCAAAAATTAAAAGTTATTAAAATAATACCAACAACAAAATGAATGAAAATATTCCCAAATCATATATATGATAGGAATCAATAGGTAGACTATAAAAAGAAATTCTGCAACTTAACAAAAGTAATATCCAATTTGAAAATGAACAATGAAGTTCAGTAAACTTTTCTCTAAAGAAGATATACGCCGGGCGGTGGTGACGCAGGCCTTTAATTCCAGCACTTGGGAGGCAGAGGCAGGTGGATTTCTGAGTTCGAGGCCAGCCTGGTCTACAGAGTGAGTTCCAGGACAGCCAAGGCTACACAGAGAAATCCTGTTTCGAAAACAAACAAACAAACAAACAGAAGATATACAAATGGCCATAAAAACACATGCAACCACTCAAAGTAACCACTCAAAGAAACAGAATTAACAATCACAATAAGATACGCCTATTCATTTTTTTTTTTTAATTATTTAACAGAAAAACTTTCTTCCTGGGTTCACCCGCACCTCCCAACTTTGTGACATATATTTTTTAAAATAACTCATTGAGTCTACTCTGTGCTATTTATACATCCCTGGGAGTGGAGCAATCTACTGGGATTTGATCAATCAACCCTTAGAGAAAACTGAGTCTTCCTCTCTAGGAAACCATGAGCTGTCCACAACTCTTCAGTTAGCGGTATGGATTAGTGAGCTCCTCCCCTTTTGGTGCTAGAATGTTGCCTGGCTTGATGTTCTGCAGGCAAGCACAGTTGCTGTGACTTCATAGGGGAAGCAGTCCTGTCATGGCCAGGAGACATTGTGTCACACTAGCCTTCTCTTATCTTTGGTTTTTAAACCTCTTTATCCTTTTTCCATGATTCTGCCTGAGATTTGAGGGGAAAGGGAAATACAGAAATTCCTTTATGGCTGAGCACCCATAGATTTTTTTCTCTGCATTTTAACTGGTTG
>JADRCC010308793.1:0-12192 GCA_019843855.1 Hylomyscus alleni | reverse complement strand
AGGCAGAACAAACAGAGGAAAAATAAGATACAAAAGTACATTACATACCAGAGAAAGTTACATCATTGTGAACATATACGCTAGAAGCAATCAAACTTTTTATAAAATAAAGCCACTGTTTCTATAAAACCATAAATTTAAAGTTTTTGATGAATATGCAGCTGAAAAAAAACTAAAATGGAAGACAAATTTACTAGTATTTTATAAAAGATTTTATGATCAAGTGAAATTCATATCCCAGATGCAAAAATGTTTTACATAGCCAAATAAATAAATTTGATCACATCAACAAAATGAAGGATCGAAATTATCTAATCATTTCAATATAAACTGAGAAGCAACTTAGCAGTCAATACATAGGAATTTTTTACCGTCCACAGTGAAGCCGAACTTAATGGAGAAAGCCTATAATTCCAGCTACTCATGAGGCTGAGGGAGGAGGTTGCAAGTTAAAGTCTTGTCTGGTCAAAGGTGAAAATAAGTAAACTGTAATTCATTTCAACATACAAGATTCACAAACATTAATGAATTTTAAAGCAAAAATTGAAGAGAAATTTACAAAGTGTAATATGAAATACTGCCAAGTATGATGATTTACGTAAAAACTAGAGGAAAATGTTTCTAATACATACTAGTGTTTTTTCTTGTGTCAAGAAAAGAAAATTGAAAGGAAAATATGAAAGAGATAATAAAATAGAATAATATACATATCTACATGCACACAAATATACACACAAAAGGAAAGGACGAGAGAGAGAGAGAGAGAGAGAGAGAGAGAGAGAGAGTTTCACATACTCAGCATACCATATGATAGACTGTGGCTATATCAATGGTTATTACTTTTTTTCTCTCTCTCCATGTGTCTCTATCTTTGTTTCTGTCAGTCAGTCAGTGTGTCTGTCTATCTGTCTGTCTGTCTGTCTGTCTGTCTGTCTCTCTCTCTCTCTCTCTCTCTCTCTCTCTTACACACACACACATACACACACACACACACACACACACACACACACACGCACAAAACACTAGTACACATTTTGACTAAGGAAAATATTCCCTTATCTAGTTGGCTTTTGCATCTTTTTCTTCACTCATTTGCAAACACAAAACTCCCACTCACACAAAAAGATTTTTTCCAACCAATGTTACTGACAAATTGTCACTTTCTAGAACAAAGGACCCAAGGTGATAGAATTAATGATCTAGAAATTTTCTGAGCGCTATTCTGTGACGTAAACTAAGAGAACATGGATAAGAGTCTGTTGATGCTTTGAAAAACTGCCAGACTCATGAGAAAAAAATATTTTTGCTTTTAAATTTTATAATATTAGAATTTTATATTTTAGATCTTAACATATTCTGTGTTGTCTCTGTGTCTCTCCCTTCTTTCTTCTTACCTTTCTTTTCCTTCTCTTCTCATTCTGGTTTCCTGTCTATCTTTACCTGTAATTGATAAATTTAGATTGACAATCTCATTTCGAACTCTGAAAATGAATTAAACTACTACCTAATATCAGAGAATGCTACCATAGGTTAATTGGATATTAATTTATGTGTCCTTGACATTTTAACTCATCATTAATCACTGATACTGAGGCCATGTCATTTCAAATCTATGCTAAGGGTATGGTCTTTAGAGAATATCTCTTGTTTTTATAAAAATATAAATTACAAAAGCTTTTAGTGACTTTTAAGGTAAATCTACAATAATGTATGACAAGGTAAAATTAGAGAATAATAATCAGAATAACAAAAATATATCAAAGGAATTAATCTATTTATTTTTTAGAAAGACTTGCTGTCTCAATTTTATTTATTCAAACATGGAGATACTCTTGCTCAGATGGCTTTCCTGATATGAAATGGAACATGAGTCAACTTCTTCCATGTTAACAATTTAGAAAATATCATAGATCCTCTAGGAAATAGTGAAGGAATAAATAATTGTTTATAATGTGATAGGATGTGAAAATTTAATTTATTAAGAGATTGATGAGATGGCTCAGCAGAGATAGGAATTGGCTGTCAAGCCCAATGACCTGAATTTGATCCTTATGTTATAAACAAAGAATAATCTTGCTGTTACAGAAAGAAATACAGAATAAAGTAACAAAGTAAAATTAAGGAATGGAAGGGTAGTGGAAAGAAAGGGAAGGAAGGGACAGGGAAGGAAGGGAAAGGGGAGGAAGGGAAAGGGAAGGAAGAGGAAGGGAAGGGAAGGGAAAGGAAGAGAAGGATAAGGGAAGGGAAGGAAGGAGAAGGGAAGAAAAATCATTTTGACTTCTGGCATTCCATTTTACAAAAATATTTTCCCATGCTCATGGATCCATAGTGAAAATGTCCATCCTACCAAAAGCAATTTACAGATTCATCATAATCCCAATGAAAATTCCAGCACAATTCTTCTCAGAAATTAAAAGAACAAAATTCAGCTTAATTATGGAAACACATATGCAGAGAGAGAGAGAAAGAGGAGAGAGAGAGAGAGAGAGAGAGAGAGAGAGAGAGAGAACTAGGGTAGCTAAAATAATCTAAATAATAATAAAAAACTGCTGAAAGTATCACCATCAATGATCTCAAACTGTATTATAGAACTACAGTACTAAAAACCAACATGGTATTGGCTTTAAATTAGATATGCTGATCAACAGAATCAAACTGAAGACACTCAATATAAATCCACACACCTAAATGTTGTAGGTTGTCTTGATGTTTTTGTTTTCTGATGTTATTTCTGTTTGCTGAAGAGAGGTTGCCCCTATTATGTATTTAGGTGATCTTATGTGAACCTCTTCTCCATTTTAATTGGTCAATAAAGGCTAGTGTCTGTGGTTGGGCAGTGGAGGTGAAAGGTGGGATTGGAGTTTTGAGAGTGGAGACAAATAGAAAGGCAGAAGAGGACAAAAAGTGAAGGACAGAGGACTGAAGAGGAGGAGGAAGAAACTGTGATAGAGCAGAACCATGTGGCCAGGAGAAACTGCAAGTAGCAAGGGGTCTCATAGCTGGGAAATAAGTCAATATATTATAACATTTGTCCAATCTAGGCTAATAGCTTATAATTTAATAACTGAACTTTCTATTTTTACATGGACTTATTGAGATTAGAAATTCCAGTAACATCTATGGACACCTGATTTTTTACAAAGAAATAAAAAAAATATATATTGGAAAAAGGACAGAATCTTTAACAAATAGTGCTGGTAAAAGTGGATGCTGTATATAGAAGAATGCAAACAGAACAATTTTAGTACCCTGCACAAAATTTAATTCCAAGTGGACCAAGGACCTCAGCATAAGATACCCCATATCTGACAGAAAAGAAAGTGAGTTATGTGTTTCAAAGGACTTTCTGAATAGGATAACAACAGCTTATGCATTAAGAACAGAAAAGTACTTAATAAATGGAACCTCATGAAGTTAAAATCTTCTGTATAGTGAAGCACAACCTTCAGAATAGAAAAAAAACAGCAATTATATGCTTAATAGAAGGTTAGTATCTAGAATACATAAGAAAGCTAAAGAGCATTGTGCATTAAGAAAATAAGTAACCCAATTAATGGAAAATAAGTCTAAACAGAGTTTTTAAAGGATAAAACAAAAGTGTCTGTGAAGTACTTAAAAGTGTTTGACATTTGTAGCCATCAGAAAACAAAAATTAAAACTATTTTGAGATTTCTTATGACCCCAAGCAGAATGGCCAAAATCACCAAAACAAATGATGGTAGTGTGGTGCCTGTGACACATTACTAAAGCTTCTTAAGCTATGATGACCCTCAACCATAAAATTATTTCATGGTTACTTCATAAGTGTAAATTTGCTATTGTTATGAAACATAATGTAAATATCTGATATGGAGGATATCTGATATGCAACCTCTGAGGGGGTAGCAACTCACAGTTTGACAACTGATGGGCTAAAAGAACATAAAAATAAGGATGTATTCCAACACTCATAGATCAGACCATCACTCAACTTTCATGAGAAAAGCTGCTTCTTGCAATAGATGGTAATAAACAGAGATCCGCAATTGGACAATGTACTTTGGAGCACTCAGTCCTGAATGAGATATCTTTATCAAATTCCTCTCCTCAGGGTTCTATGTGGAAGACAAGGTTAAAAAGATTAAAAGTCAGAAGTGGTGGATAACTGTAAGGAAGCTGTCTTTGATACATGACTGTACTGACACCCATGAACTCACAGAGATTATCACAACACAAATAAGAATTGCATTAAAAAGTAGTTGGTATACAGCATTTGTACTTACTGAACAGAATATCTGCTTCTGATATTTTGATAATGACTTTTCTCAACCTAATATAATTTTTTTAAAGATTTATTTATTGATTGATTATATGTAAGTACACTGTAGCTGTCTTCAGGCGCTCCAGAAAAGGGCATCAGATCACATTACAAATGGTTGTGAGCCACCATGTGGTTGCTGGGATTTGAACTCAGGACCTCTGAAAGATCAGTCAGTGCTCTTAACCACTGAGCCATCTCTCCAGCCCCCAACTTAATATAATTTTAAAGATATTCATGTCTGAATTGTTCATTTTAGAGTGTTTAATAATTTTCAAATTCTGCTATTACTTTTCTAATTGCTTATAAATCAGAATTATTTGGACAACAAAATCTCTCTCAATACTCTCTGATTTATTGACTATTGTTTACATCAGTGACATCAGGGTCTGCTACCATCATGCCTCCTTCAGTAATGTTTGTTTTTTAAAACAGTTAAAAACTTGGAATTCTGCAAAGTCATTAAACATTTTTGAATTTTATGTTTTAAATTTTGATCAGAAGGAGCGATATTATAATGTGGAATATAGTTCATTTTTGTGTGTCCTCTCATCTTGAATGCTTTGATAATGATTTTGAGTATTTATTGTAATATTCAATTATACTTTTGAAAATTTTATTTTAAATACTACCAGGTGCTTTGTTGGTATTGGAATAGTTCATCACAGGTTTATGAAACAGTATCAATCATCCTAAAATCTACAAAAAATATATTTTATGTTTTACAGTTTTTTTTAGAAAAAAATGTTGCCGGGTGGTGGTGGCCCACGCCTTTAATCCCAGCACTTGGGAGGCAGAGGATGGCAGATTTCTGAGTTCGAGGCCAGCCTGGTCTACAGAATGAGTTCCAGGATAGCCAAGGGTTACACAGAGAAACCCTGTCTCGAAAAACCAAAAAAAAAAAAGAAAAAGAAAGAAAAAATTGTTTTAGAAGACTCTCCTTCCCTGTTATCTCCCACAATTTGAAGAAAAAAAGATCACTAGTAAGATAGTAGTTGGTGAGGTCTGTGCTGAAAAGAAAAGGTGTAATTGTTAAGGAGATTAGCCCTATTTGCCAGAAGACAGCTCTGCAATTGAATCAAGTGATGGGTACCCTCCCAGCATGACCCCACTCAGCTAACCTTCCAATTTAAGACAGAGAACTTAAGGAGTTTTCTGCTCTTTAGAAGTAAGGGAATAATAGCTCAGCTTCTAATGTGCTTCAAGCAGGGAAAGAGGGTCTCCATGCCTGTAGCCAAACTTGGCAGAGTCATCAACAAGGTGCTGACTTTAGAGTAATGAAGGACGAAGGGTAAAAGGATCATGGAAACTATCTCCATGGTTGCAAAGAACAACTTAGGCTTGACAGTATGTAGTAGAAAAGTCTCTGTATGAATACATTGAGAGGCCATTGTATAGGACTATATAAGTGAGGCCTAGGTTGCAATGCTAATTTACTAAGTAGATGTAGGAGATACTACAATCTGCAAAGGATATCTGCCAAGGAGAGCTGCCCACACAAAGGGAGAAGCTGCAAAGCTGGTGAGGCAGGACCATATAAGCCGTTTTTGATGTGGACATTCATCATGGAGCTATAGGATGTGATGTATATATAGATATGAATATGGTTTGAATAAGAAATAATGTCCCCTGTAGACTGAGGTATTGGAACACTTGGTTCCCAGTTGACAACAAGGTTTGGGAAAGTGATGGAGACTTGTTAGTGAATGTATATCATTGGGGGCAGGCTTTAAATGTTCATAACTTCAGTACTCTATGCTTTGTGTTTGTAATAGAAGATGTGATCTTTCTGCTTGCCCTCTGACATTAGTAGCTATATACATTGACCTGTAGCATGTTGGATTCTATCCCTCTAGAAGAGTAAACTCAAATAAAATCTATAAGTTGTCTTGATCAAATATGTTGTTATAGACAGAGAAGTAATGAATGCAAGCATAATGCTCTCATTTTGACTATCCTTAAAATTATTTTGATTATCAATATTCATAATGAAATTTGCTATAAAATTTAACTACCATTTGAGTTGAGAATTGGGATTGTTGCATCTTATGAAACAATATCACTCATTTTATAATCTGTAAACATATTTTTTCTTTTTTTACATTTTTAAACAAAGCCTTTCTAGTAGATTTTGCTACGCTAGCATTACCATACTCATTGCCCTTGATACCACCTAATAAACTCAATTCCTTCTACCTTTTACATTTAAACAACTCAGAATTCAATATTAGGTAGAGCTCAAAAGTAATACATTTCAATATATCTCTTTAATTAAATCTTATTTGAAATGAATTCTTAAGTAATACATTGGGTACATGACATTCTGTTTTCTTTGAATTGGTAACTCATATTTCAAAGTAAACACTATAACAGGGTTTATTATAAAAATGGTTTTCTTATCTTTTTTCTTTTATATATTGTATCTGGATCTTCAAATTTAACACATATTTTAAAAGTTAATGTTTTTGAATAAACTTTGAAATCATGAGTAGGCATATAACAGACTTTGGAAATAGACAATGTTCAAAATTAATCACCTCACTTTTATGACTGAATCATTGAGCTTAGAAGGTATATGTAGGATTCAAATAGATATCTAAAAACAATACATAGTGTCATATTATTGATTAAGATAAGAAAATATCATTAGAATACAAATATAAAACATTTCCAGGAAGAAAAACATTGCCCTGGAATTCAAGTACATTCTGTCCAGACTTGAAAGACAGTTGAGTATCTTAACATACAATAACTAAATCAAGATCTCCAAAGAAGCTTTTATCTGTGAATATAGAATCTTATCAGTAATGTTGAAATCTGGACAGTTAGATTAGTGCCAGAAAATGTTCATAGGATTAGAACTCTACTCCTACTCGGGAAAACAAAAGGAAGGCTAAAAATCAAAGCAATTGTTTAGTGTGTGTGTGTGTGTATATGTGTGTGTGTGTGTGTGTGTATGTGTGTGTGTGTTTGATAATGACAATAAAAATTTAAGTGTATTTTTTTCAAAGTCATTTTTATTTTCTATTTTTAACAGGCATCTTATGCATGTGTTCCACCTAAAAAATAAACAAGTATAAAACAATGGAAGAGAACAATGGGCATGTTGTTTCCTTTAAATTTCTTCAGAGTTTAATACACTGTATTTTGATCACATTCACTCATTCTCACAGTGCCTCCCAGATCTATCCTGCCTACCATACACACCCAACTTTTGTGTTAATTTTAAAAATTAGTCCTTAGAATCCAATCCATTTTGTTTGTATACCCTTGGGTATGTGGTCAGCCACTAGAGTGTAGGTGACCGACCAGGAGCCACTCTTAAAGAAAGCTGGATTGTTCTCTCCAAGGAGCTCACAATTACCAATAGTTCCTCAACTGTGAGTAGGAGTTTATGCCGACAACCTTTCTCCATGCTGGAATATTTCCTGGCTCAATTTGGTGTAGTTCTTTTGCATGTTATCACCATTCCTATGAGTTTACCTGTGAAATAATACTGTTATATCTAGAAAACATTATTTTGTTGTAGTCATTCATTATCCTCTCCTTCTTACAGTCTTTCTATTCCATTTCTGCAATTATCTTTGAGCCTTTTGAAGAAGGGGTGCAATACAAATATGTATGTAGGACTGAGTACTCAAAATCTCATATTCTCTGTACCTTTTACAGTAGTGAGTCTTTGAGTTGTCCAATGGTATATATATCTTTTCATAAATGTCTTTTAAACACATCTGGAAACATCATCATCATTACTATCATCATCAACAACAACAATGAAAATGATAACAACAACAAAAGGTAATCTTGATGTCAATATAGAACTATTGACCAGAACATATCATCAAATAAATAATTTAAGAAAATTGTTAAAATATAGATTACTAGTACCTAAAAATGCATTTAATAATATTAAGCCATTTATGGAGCCCTAGACTATTAGACTGGTTAATTTCATGGAAAACCTGCTTTTCACTGTATATGCTTGTACATTTGTGTCAATTTACTTGCTGTGAGGAAGAAATTTGGTAATATTTCCTAAATACAAAAGTGAATGAAACTGAAAGCAGCATCAGCTGTGTAAATATTTAGTATAAGTAAGCTAGTCAACACTCATTTATTTACTTATACTCATTCAATGATTTTTATTTGGGGCTTAGTGTTGGACTGAGCACTAAAATTACAAGATAAATGAAATTCTGTCTCTGTCTCGAGTTCACTTCCATTTTGCTCTTTCTCTCTCTCTCTCTCTCTCTCTCTCTCTCTCTCTGTGTGTGTGTGTGTGTGTGTGTGTGTGTGTGTGTGTGTGTGTGTTTGTGCATGTATGTGGTATGTGTGCTGGTGTATATGTGTATACTTTTGTACATTTGCCTTTGTACATGTTTGTATGCATGTGTCTGAGTACGGAAGGCAGATACGGACTCTGGAGTGTGAACTTAAATAATGTTTATTCATTAACACTTCAGTATTTTTTTTCACTTTATGCCTTAGCTTTTTTGATGTGGTATATAGATAATGATAATACTATATCTTGATATTTCATGAGATTAAAAGAGAAATCACTTCTTTGCAGACCATTTGAGGTGTTCAGCAAATTTTACTTCTCCCTTCCCTAAGCTTAACTACATTTACTTTTTCCAGCATCTCAACAGTTAGGTGTGGCAATATTACAATTTTATTTTTAAAATAATATAGTGGAAATGATACATGAACTTTTGAGATGGTTAAAGACCATCTGGAATATGGCTAAGGGTTAACATAAACACATTATCAACAGCATGAAAAAAAAGGTGAAGATGAAATGAAAAAAATCATAAAATATAAACTAAAAAAGGAAGCATAGCAAGAGAATAAGAAACAATATTCCAGAAGAAATACATTTAAGTTAAGATTTTGAAGTATGTATTGAAACTAACATGCTAAAAAAGGGAACAAAACATATCAATACACGAATAAGAATCCTTCGTGTAGAAACAAAAATAATAAAATAGCATGATACAGACCATGAATCTAGGAATTTTCAATTTTCATTATAATATTTACTTAATGGAATGGGAGAAGGTAGAACCACATATGAGGGTGTACAACAAATGATAGAATATATCTTGGATAAAGAGGAGTTGTGTATTATCCTGAAGAACAGGATTGCATACATTTTTATTAATGTTTTACCATTTCTACACAAGAGGTTAGTCTTCATTCCAGTCAGCAATGCTATTGACAACCATATGCCTACAAAAGAGTGCATGATATTCAAAATGAACACAAACTGAGTAAGACTGCATTTTAATAGAACTAGAATTCATTAATTTACATTGAGATGAACTCTTGTGAAAATATTATGATTGTATGAAACAACATTATAACACAATTTTTAAAAGTTTGGAATTATGATAGTTTAATTAAGGGAAAAAGCAATACATTAAAGCTAGTTCCAGCTGATGAATGGCAGACAACTCTTTTCAAATCTCAAAGCCTATCATGACTCCAAGGAAGAACATTTGTGTTATGTACACAATAAGAGATATGGCATCAGTATATGGATATAATATAATAAGTAAATTATCTCACTAGTGTTTCTGTAACAAAGTATTGCATACTGGATGTTGAAACAAAACAAATGTGGTTTCTGTGACCCAATTATTTTTTTTCCTGTAAGGACATTAGTCAGAACAGATTAAACCTACATTGATTTTGGTTTATTTTAATTACCTATTTATATAAAAAAATAGAGTCACTTAGGGGTTAAAGTTTTACCATATAAGTTTTAAGAAATATACATATATTTTAGGTCATAAAAGTAAACACATAAAAATGATTATATAAGAACTTCCAACTGCTTGAGCTATTTAAAAACACTGGAATCTTGATTGATATGTGATGAGATCCTGGTGAATAGTACATGATAAAATGAATGTTGCAAAGAGAATTATTTTATTTAGAAGAAAGGTCAAGTCAAATCTTTATTTTATTTGTACAGTGATACCAAACAAGTAAAGCAATAAAATAATGCTATGTTGCTTATAATAAATTATTAGACTCATAACAATTTAGGCATTTTTATAATCGTTTATAATTTACAGAATTTAAAATAGTCATTAATTTTAACTTCACTATTCAAGGGTTATTATTGGGGGAAAAGCTATTCATGTAGACGTTAGAGAAGAGATTAGAAGATATGTCCCAAATAATTAGTCAACACTAAATTTTACACCAATATAGAAATCTTTTACCTTTTTATTCTCCAACCCTGGATATTGGAGGTGTTAAGCAAACGCAAGTGCATATCCCCAACCATTACAATAAGTAATGCATCTTCCCAATGCATTTGTTTTTCTTGATGGTATTCAATTAAGCCATTGCTTTCAGACCAATAGATGTAGTAGTATACAATGAAATTCCAAGTCATCTTGTTTATTTTAATTTTATTTATTTATGTATTTATGTATCTATCTATGGTTTAAATAAAATTATTTTCTGCCTACAATTTCCTCCCTTCAGTCCATGTCATATCCCCACCTCATTACCTCTTAACTTTATGGCCTCTTTTTCTTTGGTCACTATTGTTACACACACACACACACACACACACACACACACACACACACACACACAAACACACACACAAAAGCATATTCATAAATATATAAATAAAACCTATTGATTCCATTTAGTGTAGCTTATATCCATATTTTTTCAAGGTATACTACTTTGAGATGAGCAATTATTGTGCACAGCCGTGGCAAAAGTTAATGCTTCCTCTTTCAGCAGTCCTTAGTTGCCTGAAGTTCTTTGTCTAGTGTTGGGCCCCCATGAGATTTCCACCTTCCATTCTAGCATGTGCATTGCTTGTATTTTGTTCCAGTCTTGTTTGGGCAACCATATGAATGGCGTGCCATGGATCTTAGAAAAAAACCTACTACTACTACTTTCATAAAACAAAATAATTTTTAACTTATCTGTATTCTTATACCTACAGCTTTCAGCCCTCATAAAAGAAATTTCCTTACAGAAGAGATCATTACAGAAAATCACAACTTGCCATAATGTCGAGATCAATGAATTTTGGGGATCCCAATCACAACATAAGGCTCAGAGAAACTGTGGGGAAAAAAAAAACAGATTATAAGAGTCAGAAAACCAGGGACATGCTTGTAAGATCTCTGAGAAATATCAGCTTGGAATTTTAAGAATAAAAAGATTTAAATAATTAGCTGATGATAAACTGTTGTAGAAAATTCTCTCAGATCCCCATTCCCCAGTTTATGACATTTCTATAACTTGAGGATGAAGCTTCAGTGAAAATTTTCAGAAAAAAATTTCACCAGATGCTTTCACCTTGCTGTGCAGAGACTTACCCGAAGAAGTGCCTTCTCTATGTAGTTCATCTCCCATCTAATAGAAACTTTCTATAAAAAGTTCTTGCATTGCAAGAAGTTGCTTCATTCATTCCTAATTAATCCATCAGAGAAAGCCTCAAATTCTAATTACTTTCACTTTTCTCCAATTAATCTGGGTCAGAGTTAAACAGTAGTTTCACAGTTAAACAGTAGTTAACAGTAGTTAAACAGTAGTAGACCCTGGGAAAAGATGGCAATTTCAAATTTTGGGATGCAATTTTTGTGGTATCTCCTGGCATTTTAAGAATGATAATAATCAATCAGTGAAAATTTTTGTTTTATTCCTCTTTCACCACAATGTCTCCAGCATCTGCTGTCACCTGAGTTTTTTATCCTAGCAATTTTGACTGGTGTGAGGTGGAATCTCAGGGTTGTTTTGATTTGCATTTCCCTGATGACTAAGGATGTTGAACATTTATTTAGGTGCTTCTCAGTCATTCAGTATTCATCAGTTGAGAATTCTTGTTTAGCTCTGTATCCCATTTTTAATAGGGTTAT
>JADRCC010308790.1:0-17269 GCA_019843855.1 Hylomyscus alleni | reverse complement strand
TTTTTTTGCCTTAAGCAATTTGATCAATTTTTGGCCATGCTCAGACTTCTGATTCTCTTCATCAGCAATATGAGTAGTATCTATAAGCAACTGCTTATTTTACTAAGTATTTTCTTTTCTGACATGAAAGCTACTGTCTGACCGTAAAAACTACTTTCATAGAACCATTCCAAATCTTTGTTTGGATCCACTTGTACAAGGCATTTCTTCTCAGGTCTTTGTTGAACATTAATTGTTAAGTTCCTCGAATATAAACTGATTAAAGAAAGAAGCAAAAGGTTTCAGTAATCTGGTTGGCAAGGCATTTGGGCCTGCTCTGATTCTTCAACCAGGAAAAAGCTAAGAACTTCAATGATGGGCTAGGAGGCACAGAGTGCTTGAAGCTCTTGCATATGACCAGTGTTTAGTGACCAGTATAGACTTCAGGAGTTCATAATGACCTGTAATTCCAGTTCTAAGAGATCAAACACCTTTTATTTTGGTCTCTATTGGCACCTACATACACAAATTCACACACAGACAGATAAGTTTTTAGAATGCCTCAACACCTGCAAAATAGAAATGTCAAGTAAATGTTGTGAACATATCAAGAGAATAACACATAATTATGTGACACACTACTCTAGTGCAAGGTAGGAGTGTCTAAACTAAGGGAAAACTCAAGGTCAGATGCATCACACACTATCCATGCTCCAGTCGGTCCAGATCTCTGTGTGCTTTAGACAAAGTTGTATTTCAAAGCGTACTTCCTAATATGACTATTATCACTTCTAATGGTAGTATCACATACAATACCATATTGCTGGATAGGTTATAAAATGAATCTAAATACTTAAAATCATATCCTTAATTATATTTGCATTTACTGAAATCATTGGAAACATTATTCACATAATCATACATACATACATACATACACACATACATATATACTTATGTATCTGAAATACTGTATTTTCCAAATGAAATCATTTTACATCAAAATAAGCTAATATAATGTTATAATATGGATGAAGCCTTACATAAAAATATTAAACTATGCCTCTCATGTACAAATTGACATTTTCAAAAAGTATCCAAAATTATGCATCAGGATTAGCAATTACATTTCATAAGTGATTAACTTTATATAATAATTATGTGAACATAAGATATGTAACTTTTTAAATGAGTCTTAGGTAAGCAGGTTAAGGAAAGGAAACAAGATGTGGAAGAAGAGATTAAGTTCTTCCCTTGATGTCGGGTAAAACTAATGTGTGTGTGTGTGTGTGTATGTGTGTGTGTGTGTGTGTGTGTCTGTGTGTGTTTACTTGTAATGGGGCACAGACAAAATGTGCTGATATTTGATTTTGATGAATAAAGCCTCAAAAATATAATCAATTATGTAGGCATTTCACTAATGTGGGGTTAATTTCTATTCTTTTTTGTCACAAATCAAAACATTAAGCTGAGTTTGATTTGTGCAATAATAAAATTAGAGTACTATTATTAACAATAATTTGTAATTATATGAGTGTCTATAATTAATTGGTGTTTATAGTGTTAGTGAACCTTATAGAATTTGTTTCTTTTTGACCTCCAAAATGAAATGAATGCTTTGAACTTGAAGCCATTGTCAAAAGATTGTATTTATAGAAAGAATAATGAACATCAACTCTAATAATAATTTCAGGAGAGTCATTAAATGATTGACAGAGGGATCATTACCAGGGATTCCTGGCAATAAGAAAATTCAAGCACTGGGCATTGGTGGCAAACACCATTAATCCCAGCACTTGGAGGCAGAGGCAGGCAGATTTCTGAGTTCGAGGCCAGCCTAGTCTACAGAGTGAGTTCCAGAACAGCCAGGGCTATACAGAAAAACCCTGTCTCAAAAAATAAAATAAAAAAAAATCCAAGCAAAGGTTATATTGAACTTTCATAAACATACAGACACAGCTTTCCCAAATCTTTCTACTCAGAGCAGAGGCTGTTTTCTTTCTTTCTTTTTTTTTTTGTTTCAACCTTTATTTATTAATTTTCTTTATTTACATTTCAAATGATAACTCCTCTCCTGGTTACCCCTCTGAAAAAATATCAAAAACAAAACCAAAAAACAAACCCTATTTCGTCCACCCTCCCTCTCCTCACCAAACTACGCTGGGCCATAAACCTTCACAGGACCAAGAGCCTCTCCTCCCACTGATGAAGGACTAGGCCATCCTCTGCTATACATATGCTACTGGAGCCATGAGTCTTACCATATGTGCTCTTTGGTTGATGGGTTAGTTCCTGGGATCTCTGAAAGGAGATCAAAGGGAAAAAATTGGTAAGGAAGAAGATAAATTATCACTATTTGCAACTGATATGCTAGCATACTTAAGTGACCCCAAAAATCCCACCAGAAAACTTCTAAACCTGATAAACAATTTCAGCAAAGTAGCTGGATATAAAATTAACTCAAGCAAATCAGTTGCCTTCCTCTACACAAAGGATAAACAGGCTGAGAAAGAATTAGGGAAACAACATCCTTCACGATAGTCACAAATAATATAAAATATCTTGGTGTGACTCTAACTAAGCAAGTAAAAGAGCTGTATGACAAGAACTTCAAGTCTCTGAAGAAGAAAATTGAAGAAGATCTCAGAAGATGGAAAAATATTCCATACTCTTGGATTGGCAGGATTAATATAGTAAAAATTGGTCATCTTGCTAAAACCAATCTACAGATTCAATGCAATCTCTATCAAAATTCCAACTCAATTCACAGAGTTAGAAAGAGCAATTTGCAAATTCATCTGGAATAACAAAAAAAACCTGGGATAGCGAAAACTATTCTCAACAATAAAAGAACTTCTAGTGGAATCACCATCCCTGACCTCAAGCTGTACTACACAGCAATTGTGATAAAAACTGCATGGTATTGGTACAGTGACAGGCAGGTAAATCAATGGAATAGAACTGAAGACCCAGAAATAAACCCACACAGTTATGGTCACTTGATCTTTGACAAAGGAGCTAAAACTATCCTGTAGATAAAAGACAGCATTTTCAACAATGGTGCTGGCTCATCTGGCAGTTAGCATGTGGAAGAATGCTAATCAATCCATTTTTATCTCCTAGTACAAAGCTAAAGTCCAAGTCTATCAAGGACCTCCACCTAAGACCAGATGCACTGAAACTAATAGAAAAGAAAGTGGGGAAGAGCCTTGATCACATGGGCACAGGAGAAAATTTCCTAAAGAGAACACCAATAGCTTATGCTCTAAGATTAAGAATTAACAAATGGGACCTCATAAAATTGCAAAGCTTCTATAAGGTAAAGGACACTGTCAATAGGACAAAACGGCAATCAGCAGACTGGGAAAAGATCTTTACCAGTCCTATATCTGATAAAGGGCTAATATTTAATATACACAAAGAACTCAAGAATTAGACTCAGGGGACCAAATTACCCTATTACAAAGTGGGATACAGAGCTAAACAACGTTTCTCAACTTAGGAATATTGAATGACTGAGAAGCACCTAAAGAAATGTTCAACACCCTTATTTATCAGGGAAATGCAAATCAAAACAACCCTGATATTCTACCTCACATCACTCACAATGACTAAGGTCAAAAACTCAGGTGATAGCAAATGCTGGTAAATTTTTAGAGAAAGAGGAACACTCCTCCATTGCTGGTGAGTTTGTAAGACTGTACAACTACTCTGGAAATCAGCTTGGCAGTTCCTCAGAAAATTGGACATAGTACTACCTGAGGACCTAGCAATACCACTCCTGCTCCAACATGTAATAAGGACACATGCTCACTATGTTCATAGTAGTCTTATTTATAATAACCAGAAACTGGAAACAACCCAGGTGTCCCTCAACAGAGGAATGGATACAGAAAATGTGGTACATCTACACAATGGATTACTACTCAGCTATTAAAAACAATGAATTTATTAAATTCTTAGGGAAATAGATGGATCTGGAGAATATCTTCCTGAGTGAGATAACCCAATCACAAAAGAACGCACACAGCATGTATTCTCTGATAAGTGGATATTAGCCCAGAAGCTCAGAATACCCAAAATACAACCCACAAACCACAAGAAACTCAAGAAGAAGGAAGATCAATGTGTGGATGCTTTGTTCCTTCTTAGAAGGGGGAACAAAATACCCATGGAAGGAGTTGCAGAGACAAACTATCGATCAGATACTGAAAGAAGGACAATTCAGAGACTGCTCTACCTGAGTATCCTTTCCATATTGAATTATCAAACTGAGCATACTACTGTGTATGTCAGGAAGTGTTGGTTGACAGGAGCCTGATATAGCTGTCTCCTGAGAGGCTCTGACAATGTCCAACTAATACAGAAGTAGAGACTCACAACCATCCATTGGCACGAGCATAGGGTCCACAACGAATGAGCTAGAGAAAGGACCCAAGGAGCTGAAGGGCTTGCAGCTCCTTAGGACTAGGCTGTTTTCTTTCTTCTTCATTTCTTTTTATTCCCTACTAACCCTTTCTCAGGTCCCCACATGTACCCATGGGTAATAGCTATAAGCAGGTGAGAAGATATTATTTAGAAGATACAGAAAAAGAAAAGAAAACATGTGCCTCACTCAGGCTTTATTGACTCTCTAACTTGTCATGTTGCCAAGTTCTATAACTGCTATGGATGTGATAAAATAAATGCTACTCAGGTTACTGCAAGTCTCAGTCATCATTTTTAACTTAATTTTATTTACTAGTTATCAGTCTACATTTTGAAAAGACTTTAAAAGGATAGTGATGGTTAGGAAGGAAGGGGAACATGTCTCAGAGATGGAGAATCTCACCTTAATGAACTGAGCCTACTTCATGCAATTGCCTTAGACAAATTTTTTAGATATTCCTGCCTCAGTTTTCAGATAAAGAAAAATATAGATTAGCTAAATGATTTTTTTTTTAGTCATATTGTCAAAAGACTGTATGCTATTCAAGCATGAGATAGCTTAGTGGAGCTTCTTATGACTTAATTGTCAACAGATGACACTTTGACTTTAACTCTCCTTTTGAAGATGTTTCCCTCAGTCTTGTTGCAATTTACATTGGAGTTCTTGATTCTTTAAGTTTGTTGGTGGTTGATTTGGGTTATGAACCTGCTGTGCCAGCTACTGTTCTCAGCATATGAGCATTGCCAACTTTGCGTTTTAGAATGCAGAAGAAACAGAAACCTTTAGTTGGCCAGAGTCACCATTACTAGGAAGTGGTTCTGGTCCCAAGCCTTTAGACAAACTTAAAGCACCTGGTTTCTGCTCTCCAGCTCTAAAGTTGCCACACGGAAGTTCAGTCTTTGAGAGTAAATTTGCTCCAATGAAGTTCAGAAACACAACTTTAAATGAAAAGAATAGTTGAAAATCTGACTGACAGATTTTTAGAGCAATTCAAGATAAGAAAAGGATTCTACTCACAGAAGGAAGACTATAAGTGGAAGCAGGGTGGGAAGCCATACTGTTTTGGATACTTCCAAACAAGGAGTTTCTGAGCAAAACTACATACATCATAAACAACCAAGTATTGGAGAGATTGTTGGGTTCTTATTTGTATCTCTGAAATTACCTTCGTATGGTTCTGACTCATTTTCTGATAGATGATGTTTCAGTCTCTGGAGACAAGGTAAAAATACAGTTATCTCTTGAGTAACTTTATTTTTTTTTAAAAAAAAAAATCCTCACTCGAACTTGTTCTATTTTCTAAACCATTGCTTTCTATAAGCCCTGGAAACCCAAAATTCAATTGAGTAGAAACAGAGTGTTTAAAATTCAGAGCAGTTCTATATTTCACTTCTTTACTTCTCGTAAAGTGTCCTTCCAGCCCCACCAGTGCCATAATTCAAATAAATGCCGATATGTTTCTATAGTAGCTCTTTATGTCTTCTCATCTCTAAAAATGTTCCAGCAATTTGCTATGCTCTGTAGCTGATGTCAAACATAGTTATGCCAGCTCACTTCATTTATTAAGCCCTATTGAAAAGGGGAGAAGCCAAATAAATCCCATCTCCACCTACAAAGATCAGAAACGCCACTTTGAAAGTTCTGTGAAGTGTTTAAGGAATGACTTCCACTTTTTATTTCTTTAGTGTCATCAAATGCTTTGTAGAAAATCACAACCTGAGAAAAGTAGCTTCCAGCTCTCAGCACCTAGAGCTCATCCAAATTGGCACTCAGGAGGGACAGCTATCTATCCCACTACTTAGAAGATTCAATAGCAGTGGCTTTTAGACCCACTGCTCCGGACATGAAGTTATATTTTATCTCTGATTTTACAGTGCTTTGTTGCAGTAGTAGTAGTAGTAGTTGTTGTTGTTGTTGTTATTGCTGCTGCTGATGTTAATGTCTTTTATGTTGCTTCTGTTGTTGATGCTAATGACTTTTATTCTTTTTAAGCTGATTCTACACTGAACTTTCAGTGAGTACCATGTTGATGTCGGCAGCAGTCATGGATCTTTTCTGCACCTGAGAAGAGTACATTTTAATATATATATATTCCAGATTTTATTCCCCCCACCCATCCACCCTCTGACTGTTGCACACTCCGTACCTCCTCCCCACTCTCTGTCTCCACAAGGATGTCCCCATGCTCCACACCACCCCACTTGACCTCTAAACTCCCTTTAAACTCCAGTCTCTTGATGGTTAGGTGCATCATCTCTGATTGAGCACAAGCTGAGTCTACCTGTGTATTCAGACAAGTTAAGAATTCATTTGAGAATGCTCCTACAGATGGCCCTCCATTTTTACTGTTAGATGGAAGCTATTGCTTCCTAAGTTAAAAACCAAACAACAACCAAATATAGAATAATGAATTTTTAAATCAGAATAGAAAGTAATGTTTCACTATGTGGAATTACCTCTTTCTTGTCTCATTCGTCTTTTGCTAAGGCCTGGATAAGATTAAGCCATTCTCTCACACTGATATATTTGAATAGTTCCCAGTGTTAAAGGTAAAAATTAAAATAAAAACACTATAACTTGGGCTTGGGCCATGAGCTACTTTCAATACTGTTGAGGCAGTGATCTCATCTGCCTAGCTCTTCACATTCCATATTCCTGCACTGCTAGGGCAGTTGAACTCAGGGCCCTCTGTGCCTTGGGTCATTGTTGTTGTATTTTTTATATCAGTCAACATTATTCACTGAAAGCACAAACAGACTATCTATGATTCAGATAGGATTCTGTTTCTCTGACTCTGACATCTGCCTGACAGTACAGAATAATCCAGACTCATCTCATCAAGACTCATAACCACTTTTTCAAAATGCTTCTTTCTATTTAGGGTACTACCTCAGTAGGCATAAGGGATTCAGATATGGACTGCTGGAAAAAAGAAAAAAGAATTGTGATTCATTCTTCATCAAGGATGTGTGTGTGTGTGTGTGTGTGTGTGTGTGTGTGTCTGTGTGTGTGTCTGTGTGTCTGTGTGTGTTCCTTAGACCACAAAGGAATCATCTGGCTAATAGATTTATGTTTTCTACCTAGTGTATGCACTTTTATTGATGACCCGGTATGGCCTACTAACCTAGAGGCCAGGAAATCAGGTATCAACTAATCTTTTCCTCTTCACATCCAGTGATGTCCCATAACTGGATGCTCAGTAGGCAAAACTGTATGATTGGCAAAGGGTCAACCGCAGTTGAGATTAAGACTGCACCATGCTAGTCAGTATAACTCAAAACAAGTAGATAATCACAAGGGTCAACAATGGGAGAGTAATTAAAACACAATGTGCCTATATTTTCATGGGACTGTAGACACAAGTTTCTTTAAGAGTTCTTATTGAGGGTTTGGTGCATCTTCTTTTACTGAACCCAGACCTGGCAGTCATCTTCTGTATGTGTGTTGAGGGCCTCATATCAGCTGGTGTATGCTATCTGTTTGCTGGTCAAGTATTTCGAGGGATCTCTGGGGTCCAGGTTAATAGAGACGGCTGGTTCTCCTACAGCTGAGGAGGTTGCCCTCCTCCTCAGCTTCTTTGGGCTTTCCCCTAATTCAACCACAGGGGGCAGCAGCTTCTGCCATTGATCAAGTGCAAGTATCTGCATCTGACTCAGCTGCTTGTTGTGTCTTTCAGAGGGCAATCATGATAGGTCTGTTTTTGTGAGTGCTCCATAGCCTCATTAATACTGCCAGGCTTTGGGGACTCCCATTGAGCTGGATCTCACTTTGGGCCTATCACTGGACCTTTTTTGATCCCTCAAGCTCCTCTCCATTTCCATCCCTCAGTTCTTTCAGACAGGAACAATTATGGGTCAGACTTTTGACTGTGGGATGGCAACCCCATCATTCACTTGAAGTCCTGCCTTTCTGCTGGAGGCAGACTCTACAAGTTCCCTCTCCCTACTGTAGAGCATTTCATCTAAAGTCTCTCCCTTTGAGACCTGAGAGTTTCTCACCTCCAGGTCTCTGGTACATTCTGGAGAATTCCCTCAAGAGACTGGAAGCCCCAGAGAGTTTAGGGGTCTGGTGAAGTTGGGAATGGGTGAAGAGAGCAGGTAGGAGGAACAGGGAGGAGGTGTGGGATGTGGGACAGTCAGAGGGGGGACTGGGAGGAGAATAAAATCTGGAGTGTAAAAATAAATGAATAAATAAATAAATAAATAAGAGTTCTTACTGAAGTTAGAAAATAGTGGCAACATTTGTACTATACAATCTCACTTCTGTACACAACAGCAAAAAACCATTTTGCTGAAATATTAGTTCATTCTCCTCCCAACACTGTTTTTTAGCAACATGTACTAATTGTACCAAATAACAGGTTTTATAACATTTTTCCTCTAAAACTTTTCCTTCTTCCCATTTGAAATAAGAAGGAAAGCTGTGTAATTCTTTTTTTTGGGGGGGGATTGGATATTCTATTTATTTGCATTTCAAATGTTATCCCCTTTTCTGGTTTCCCCTCTGTAACCCCCTATCTCATCCTCCCTCCCCCTGCTTCTATGAGGGTGTATTTTTAATGTGAGACCTCTCCACTGTCTGCTGATTCCTATGTATTGATCTCTGTGTGGTTTTTAGAGATTATGGAATCATAGCAAAAATTATAATTAACCTATTTCAAATCAGCCATTTTCAAGATTGACAAATATAAATACTAAATCATATATTATCCCTCTATGCATATGAACTGATGATTTAGGCCCACTCACTCTCCCCTTCAGCCACCAAAGCTGTCATTGCATGTGTTACAGAAAACATAGCACAGAATAATCTTCCTTCAGCTCTGTGAATCACAGTAGTGCCAATAAACTACTTCATAAGGAATCCGAGTCTTTTCTTCATTTATTTATAAAGGCTATACTTCAAATGGAAAAAGTAAGTATAATAGTTTGACAGATTATTGATTTTATTCAAGTTATTTAACAATAATGCTATTATAATGATTTGTTGTTTGTTGGTGAATATCAAATATCAGAAACACGCAGCTGGCTGTGACATAAGTGACAATCTTTCAATAAATGTTTTATAGGTTTGTAGCATGTTACACAGATTGCAGTATATCTGAGAGTTTGGAACACACTTGATTAATCCTGAGAAGAGCAGGAGGGTGTGGATTATTTATTACTCACTGACAGTGATTTTCTGTGCATGTAACTCATCAGCAGCATCTGCAGGAAATAACAGGCACCAAGTGCTACAGAGCCTGGCCCCTTCTGTCATATTTCAATGATGGGATTAGATTTTATGGTCAAATCTTGACTCGTTATTTCCCTCCTTTGCCAGGAGTAAAATGGAAGAGCATCCACCTCATCAGATGTTTCTTAGAGCAGACTATAGAGTAAGTCCATAGTGAACTTCTACAGTGTGAGACAGATTCCCCTCACAAAGCTCAGCATATCATTTGGGACAAAAAATTCCCTAGAAGTTTGGCAAGCAAGCCTTGTACCTCTACACTTAGAAATTCACAACAAAACTCACAGATGTTAAAAGCAGCAAGAAAAGAAAATGCCCGTGAAATTATTTCAGTGATAATGGATTAAATTGAACAGTCTTCAGTTCTTTCTGCTTCTTCCTCTGTTTGTCTGTAAAAGGACAATTTATTGGGCAGGATTATCTGATCATTTTAAATGCAAAAAATATTTTCAAGAGTCCTCAGTTTGAAAATTGAGTTCTTCTGTGCTTGGGTGATTAATTTTTTTTCTACTATTATATATTCAGTAAACCCACAAGTCCTTTACTTTCTTCTATCTCCCTCCATGTTGTGTAAATGTGTAAGTTCTTAACATACAGCACCCTTGAGAGAAGATTCACCTGTTTTCTGAGAGAAAAAATAAAGAGAAGAAATGAAGACAGACTTTAGTGATGCTGTGATGCAGGGCTCTTTAGATTGGCAGGAGACAGAACACCCACAACTCTGATGCTCTTAGCTGTACTTTGTCAGCACTGTGACTACCTGAGCTTACTTCTGTCTGTCCTCTTTTTTCCTCTAATGGTAGACTTTATAAAGGGCACGTTGTTAATGTGCCTGGATAAGGACCTTTGCCGAGAAGCAGTAGCTCTCACAGGAGCACACCTTGCACTCACAGTCACTTAACCTGCCAAGGGTCAAACTTTCTCAAATAAATTTTCCTTAATTAAAGATCTAATAAATCAGAAAATCATCATTTTAGAGAAATCTATTGAAATGGCTTTTAAAAAAACCCTACAGAAAGGTGAGAAGAGCCTTATGTAATGACAAGTCTCTAAGGACCTCGGTATAAGAGTTCAAGGATCACTTTGTACACAACTGTTTGACAGGAGCTCATTTATCTTTAGTTTGAGGAGAAAGTTTAATGTAGATTTGTTCATGTATAACTAAAAACATGAAAAACCATAGATATTATTTTAATGAGTTCTATAATTCTTCCTTTAGCAAAGATTTTTTTTTGTGAGGGTAGTGCAAGACAGAGTTTCTCTATGTAGCCCTAGCTGTCCTGGAACTCACCTTGTAGACCAGGCTGCCCTTGAACACAGAAATCCACCTGCCTCTGCCTCCCAAGTGCTGGGATTAAAGGTGTGTGCCACCACTGCCCAGCATTTAGCAAAGATATTAAAATTCCTTTTTCAGTTGTCAATATAGTTTTAATTCAGTTGCTGTGAAAAAACACCCTGTCTATAAAAACCACAGTAGGATAAAGGGTTTATTTGGCTTATAATTCCACCTTTGAAGAGAGATAAAGTCAGGAATTCCAGATAGTCAAAGCCCAGGGAAAACCAGAGTGTCAAGATGCCTGTGTTCCCCAATCCTATAAAGTTCAGGCACTCCTCACAAGGAAATGCTGCTGGCCAAGATGGGCTGAGTCTTCCTGTATTAATTAACAATGAAAGCAATCCATCACAGTCATGGAGATCAACCAGATCTAAGCCATTCCTGAGCTGATGCTCTCTTATTTAGTAATTCTTAGTTGTGGAAATTGACTTTTAAAACAAACTAGCACAGTTTTTGGTTTTGTTTGTTTGTTTGTTTTTAAGCAAAATTCCAATTCTTTTGTTTGTTTTAGTTCTTTCTGTTAAACTGTCTAGAATCTATTGAGAGTTGTGATTGTCATGCTGCTGTAAGAAGAAAAAAAGGATACATTTTAGATTTGTTATTAAAATTTCTATCACTTTTGTACTAGTGGTTTTTTTATTAGATATTTTCTTTATTTATATGTCATATGATATCTCCTTTCCCAGTTTCCCCTCCAAAAAACCCAAAAACTAAAAAACAACAACAAGAAAAAACCCCTGTTCCCTCCCTCCTCCCCCTGCTCACCACCCCACCCTCTCTCGCTTACTGGCCCTGGCATTCCCCTACACTGGGACACAGAACCTTCACAGGGCCAAGGACCTTTCCTCCCCTTGATGACAGACTTGTACTAGTGTTTTTATATTGGACAAAATGACATTTAGAATTTGAAACAATTACTCATCTCTGAGACTAAGAAAATTACAAGGCAGAGACTAGCTGCTCATGGTGCAAATAAAATAAAGAAGAAAGAAAGAAAGAAGGAAGGAAAGAAAGAGAGAGAAAGCTTTTACTAAAAATAAAAACCCTTAGATCTGCAAATGCAAATGACTATATAGTATGAATAACAAGAATGTTAGTTCCTTATCTGATCAAGTAGTATCTTATACATTTTACACAAAAGAAAAAATCTGTAAAACTCACAGCTGAGTTTGCCCATGAGTTCTCAATATATGCTTTTAAAAAGTATAGCATATTTCCTTTATTTTGTTGCTTTAAAAGTATAGGAAGCTGCAATAGCACTCTGAGGAGAAAGGGTGTGGGGTAGTAAACAGAGGGCTTTTTGAGGGTGGGACTAGGAGGAGAGGTATGTGTGTGGGGGGGGTCTGTGGTCTGAATGTAAAGGGAATTAATGAAAAAAAGTAGAGAAAGCATGAGAACTTCTACTCAGTGTTCATAGAACTCATTAGTTGGTATAGCATCAAATAGGAAAGCAGTTTAAAAATATATGGTATGCACTCCCTGATAACTGGATATTAGCCCAGAAGCTCAGAATACGCAAGATGCAGTTCACAAACCAGAAGAAACTCAAGAAGAAGGAAGAACAAAGTGTGGACACTTTGATCCTTTTTATAAGTGGTAACAAAATACCCATGGGAGGAGATACAGAGACAAAGTATGGAGCAGAAAACTGAAGGGAAAGGCCATCCAGAGACTGCCCCACCTGGGGGTCCATCCCATATACAGTTACCAAACCCAGACACTATTGTGGATACCAACAAGTGCTTGCTGACAGGAGCCTGATAGAGCTGTCTCCTGAGAGGCTTTGCCAGAGCCTGATAAATACAGAGGTGGATGCTTCGGACTATGACAACCTTTGGACTGAGCACAGAGTCCTCAATGGAAGAGCTAGAGAAAGAACCCAAGGAGCTGAAGAGGTTTGTAGTCCCATAAGAAGAACAACAATATGAACTAACCAGCAACCCCAGAGCTCCCAGGGACTAAACCATCAACCAAAGAATACACATGGAGGGATCCATGGCTTCAGCTGAATATATAGCAGAGGATGGCCTTGTCATATATCAATGGGAGGAGAGGCCCTTGGTCCTCTGAAGGCTCAATGCCCCAGTGTAGAAGAATGCCAGGACAGGGAAGCAGGAGTGGGTGGGTTGGTGAGCAAGAGGAGGGGGGATGGTATAGGGGGTTTTTTGGAGGGGAAACGAGGAAATCGGATAACATTTACAATGCAAATAAAGAAAATTTCTAATAAAAAATAAATAAAAACCCAATAAGCTAGCCTCTTTGCCTTCATTTCTACATCTTTACATGGATGTTAAAGTAAGAACAAGAGATTATAAATGTTTAGTGACTGGATAAGTAATCAGGCAAATGGAAAAATTTATCTTTAAGTAAGCATTGCAGGATGACTGGTACGTACAATATGAAACAAAACAAAACAGAAGCAAACCCGTATAAACATTGAGGTTATATTTGTATAGGGTCATGGACTATCACTGTAGCTAAAAATGTTTTAAGAGCATGCAAGATTGCTGGTTGAAATACAGAGTTTTAGAAAACTAAAAGAGAAATATTGATTTTTTACCAAATGTGAAAGAGTTAAGACCTTAAGAGGCCAAGTCCTATCAATTGCCAGGCAGGAGGCTATTGATCCTTGTTTATGAAGACAAAACATTTGGTCCAGCTGTTTGATTATACCCATGTCTAGGCTGTTGCAGTAGACCCATGTCTGAGCCCAGGTAGTAACATTTATGAAAAGAATCTGAAAAACCGGCAGTATATCCAAATTCAGCAAATAGCTATAATTATATAGTTATGCATTCAGCTCAAACCAAGCCAAATTTACAAAAGGAACTACTAGTATACTTAAAATTCAAACTCATATATATGAATTTTCCATTTTTAAAGAGTTTATGATGACATGATTTAATATATTCTGATTTTAGCAATGACAATAATATAAAACTGCAATAAACCTGGGAAAGAAAAGTATTCCTGGTAATTTTTTTCATTTATTTTGTTAATCTGTTTGTTTAAATTGGATTTATAATAGACACTAATATATATTTCTTTCTATTCAAATAAAATAAAGAATGTATGGATGATCTCACAAATATAAAAATAACACACTATTTTATAAGAATTTGAGTACTTTCTTTAAAACTTTCAAAAAAATGGTTTAAAAACTGTAAAACAGTAGAGAGGTCCAGCACACACAGGTAGTGGTACACAGTCACCAGTAACTCCAGTTATTTTGGATCCTATACCCATGACCTTCTCAGAAACCTGCAGGCACACAATAAAAATGTAGGCAAACACACACACACACACACACACATTTAGAAAATTTAAAATAAAAGTTGTAGCAACCAAATAAGTGACAGGGAACTTTAAGACAAATGAAGTATATTCTAAAATATCAAAAACTGAAAAAAATCAACTTAGACAATTTTCTAAGATTCCCTGATTTTACAGTTATACTACTAAGCACATTCTCACAACACTGAGGAACATAAGACAAGAATAATAGCCATTCAGAAAACAGCTCCATATAGCTCTCATACAGCTCTCACCCTATTGATTCAATCTAAACTTTGTAAAACATAATAAGTCTAGTTTATAGAATAGTGAGCCATCAAGGTCATATCTCATTCAAGCAAACCACATCTGGTGACTTTTTTTCTATTAATTTATTTATCCACTTTACATCCATATCACAGTCCTCTTCCCTCCTCTTCTCCAATCCCACCTTTACAAATCCTTCCCCCTATTACACCCTTCCCTTTCCACAGAGGAAGGGAAGTCCCCCCCTCCATTGTGTAGTACCTTTCCCTGCAATATCCAGTTGCAGGAGGACTAAACTCATCATCTCCTAATGAGACCCTACCAGGTGGTTCAGTTAATTAGGGGGCAGGAGGTCCAATGGCAGGCAACAAAATCAGACAGCCATGGTTCCAATTGTTAGTAGACCCACATAATGATCAGGCTGCATACGTGCTCCAAATGAGTAGAAGGCCAAGGTCCAGTCCCTGCATACTTTTGCATTAGCGGCTCAGTCTCTGTGAGCCCCTCATGGGCCCAGGTTAGTTGACTCTATACGTCTTCTTGTCACCGGTGTCCTTGACACTTCCAGCTTGCTCAAGATATTAAAAGCAAAGATGTCATGAAATTTACAGGCAGATAAATAGAATTAGAAAATATCATCCTGAGTGAGGTAGCCCAGAACCAGAAAGACAAGCATGGTATGTACTCACTCAAGTGGATATTAGGCATAAAGTACAGCTATGAACCACAAACTCAAAGAAACTGGGTAATGGGGGGTGGGGTCCACGGAAGGAACTGAGAATCTCACTCAGAAGGGGAAATACAATCAGCATTAATGGTGCATGGAGGGAGGGAAATGGATTGCAGAGGGAGTGGGGAGGAGATGGGGGACCAGGAAATGGTTACAAGAGAGAACAGAAATCTGTTTGGGGTGCATCTCTAGGACTAGCCAGAGACCTGGGATAGGGGAGGCTCCCAGTAGTGTATGGGGTGATCCTAGCTGAGACTCCTAGCAGCAGTGAATATGGAGACCGAAGTGAGTCTCCTGTAGTCAGGAGACTTCCAGTAAAGATAAGGGGATGCCAATCCACCCACAAAACCTTCTACCCAGAATTTGTCATGCCCACAAAATGTGCAAAGATAATGATAGAGCAGAGGTTGATGGCATAGCCAACCTATAACTGGCCCAAGTTTTGACCCATACCCTGGAAGAGAGCCAATCCCTGACACTGTTAATGATCCTCTGCAATGCTTGCAAACAACAGTCTTAGCATAAGTTCCTCCTGAGAGACTTCATCCAGCACAGATGGAAATGGATGCAGAGACCTACAGGTGGATAGAGCTAGGGAGTCTTGTGGAAGAGTGGGGGATAGAATTGAGCAGGACATCTGACGACTTCTTCTTAGCTGTCTAACAACCCATATTCTGTTGGTCGTTTTGTTTTTCTGTTTATTTGTTGTTGTTGTTGTTGTTGTTTTATAAATAACAGCTATGTGAGTGGCTGCCAAGAGCTAAAACAATCTTCTATGAAGATTTTTCATAAAAACAATACATTTACTGAGTAAGAAATAAATAAATAGTCTATGTGGATCAAGTCTACAAACGAAAGCATGGCCTGCTAAGCACTTGGTCACTTGTACTAACTGCCCCATAGTTATCATCCCAGGATCCCAAAAGTCTAATATAATATATCTAATCTGTCTGATAAATCTGGGCTAAGAACTTAGGTCCTAGAGAAGATTTGATAGTTAAAGTATCTCCTGCTCCATATTTCCCTTCTGTTTATGTTTTGTCTCTCTGTGTCTCCCCACCTCACTTCTCTCCAGCCTTCTCTCTTTATAACAGCGTCATTTCCATCAGCTATTTTATAACATAACTTCACAGATGTGTAGGCATGCGTGCTCATGCACACACACATTCAAACGCACACACACGCACACACACTCGCACACATACCATTCTAATTTAATTTTAAAAAGATAAATGGACTTCCCTGTCACTCATACCCTAATATTTGACATATAGGGGTTACACAATGGCAGAGCATCACTAGTCATCATAATTCTGATTCTGTGATTAATTCAAGCACCTAAAAAAAAAAGAAATGCCTCTTTATGTCTGCACTGCAGAGCCAAAAGGAAAAAGGAGAAAAATATAGGTTTATGATTGAGGCTTTCTCTGGCACAAAAGGAAAAATCTTTGGGAGTTCCAAATGAATTTCATTGATACAATGATAGGTAGGAGAAAAAACGATGAAGGATAATCAATCTTTTCTTTTAAATAATACTAATGCAATGCTTTTAGACATACATAAGGAATTTATATCATAGTAATACTAAATACTTCTTTTCTTGTTTTCTTTGTTTCCAAAGTTAATAAGTTTATAAACTTCAATGGTAAAAATATTTCTTAAAGGTAGTTAGATTGCTTCACATGTATATATTATGAAACTAGATTAAGTATGTCACAATCCTTTATATTATTATCTAGACATATTTTTGGAGAGAACAAAACCACAAATAAGTGAGGATAATTTTACAAATGTGAGATTTCCCTTAATAATAATGTGATAATTTGCACAGTAATTTGTACAGTTCACATAAGACACATAAAGTTCATATTTATTTCTAGATCTCAATATTTCTTTAAGATATTTAAAGTCAGCCCAGGTTTGGCAATAACTTTTCCAGACCAAGTGACCCATCAATTAATATATATATTTAGATGTGTATACACACACACACACACACACACACACACACACACACACACAC
>JADRCC010308785.1:0-11993 GCA_019843855.1 Hylomyscus alleni | reverse complement strand
AAAAAAAAAAAAAAAAAAAAAAAAAAAGAGGAACTCTGCCCCTGAACCTCCAAGTGAGCATGGACCACTGGACTTCCGATTTCAGACATCTGACCTCTCAGCCCTAGGTGACCATGAATGCACTTTCTGTCTCGGCAGTTTCCTCGTCTGGACATTTGAGTAGAAGCATGCAGTGTGTTTATCTTCTATGTCTACTTACCTAAACAGCATACCAACACCTTTTAGATTCTAAGTGTATAATTCTTCTACTCTCTTGGCATAGAATTACTGGGTAACGCAGCCTACTATACGTGTGTTCTTTTAAGCTCAGTAGGCCTTGAATCACTTTAAACGCCATCATTGCTTGGGCGTGCCTACACGAGAATACCTCATGGTGTGGCCGAGCCTCTGAACCTGCTCTTTTTTCTGGGCATCCCTAGTGTGCCAAGTGCAGTTCCTAGGGCACAGAAGTGTTGTGTAGAAGCCACAGATCCAACAGGCAGCATTTGGCCCAAACAATGAGAAACCCCAGGGAAGCACAAATAAGCCAGGGCCCAGCCTTCCTTCATTTCATACCAATAAGAAGCAGCCTTGTTGCTGCTGGTGCCTGTTCAAATTGTATTTTGAAATATACTTAGTATTTACTCGTTCAACAGACGCTTCAGATCAGAGTACTGCAAGAGGCTTTTTAACATGGCGGAACCTGATCTGTGCTAGTGGTACCTATGGTCATGACTAACCTGCAGAGCATCCATTGCTGCTGAGAACTAGTGGCTAATTCCTCTCATGATGAAAAGCACCTCCACATACCTGGAAAGGTCAGAAGTCATGGTCCAGCAATTTCTTCTGTCTTATTAGTACAGTTTCTGCTAGTAGTCATTTTCCCAATAGCTATTTATCTACTCAGTATGTTATTAAAAAGAATAGGCGGCACAAAACATCTTTCAAATTTCCCTTCACTGCTGGCCTGCATTGCATTGGTATCTCTCACCAGGATTCTACATTATTTTGTTAATTGTTCTCTTTCCTACCATTCCTTTGATTCCTACCCTAGCTGGCTCCTTGGTATCAAAGGGATCTGTTAGACATGGAGGTTAGGTCAAACTGTGCTTCTGCCAGGATCTCCCAAGCAGAATCTCATCACCAGCCAGCCCTAACTCAGACACCTGTCTGTTCCTTACATTTCAGGAAAGCTGGAAGCTACCTTTTCAGACATAGTTGACAGATGTTACAACCGATTGCTCACTAAGAAAGAATTCACATAATACTCAGTTACCTCTTTTATATCTAATGAAAATAGCCAGGGATGGAGAATGGTTCAGTGCCTTAAAACTGAGTACTGCTCTTACAAAGAGAGCTCCAGAATTTTTTATCCTTGCCATTGCCTGACGTGGTTGGTTCCTTTGGTCTTAGTCATTCTAGTGCCTCTTTTGTTCAACTCCAAAGGTTCGAGTCTCCCCACTGTCACTTATCCAAGCCTCTGCTCATGCTGTTCTTGTAACCAGACCACCTCTTTCCCTTCCCTCCTCTGAATTAAGCCATTTTCCCTTAATACTCAGCCCCGGGGTCTTTGGACCTAAGTGTCTTCGTACATATACTGTTCCAGTCCGCTTTGTGTTACTGTAACAAAATGCCTGAGAGAAGCAACTTAAACCAAAGAGATATTCATTTCACAGTTTTTGAAAGCTTGAAATTTATAAGCCCTGTTGTTTGGGCCTTGTGGTGGGTGAGGCAGCATATGCCCATATGCCTATATGCCCATATGCCCATATGCCCATATGCCCGTAGATGAAGCTGCTTGCCTCATGGTGGCCCGGAAGCAAAGAGAAAGGAAAAACAAGCTAACGGGCTGCATAAAGGTCCCAGGGAGTCCCATTAGGATCCAAACTAAAGCATGCACACACAGAGCTCTGTGGATATCTTCTTGTTGAATGTTTTCTTGTGTTTAACCAGAATCTGTGCAGCCCATTTCCTTACTCAAGGCCAAGGAGCTGATACAAGGTTGGCACATCATAGCTTGGCTGTCCTGAGCAGCAGTAGCAGACGCAGAGTGTCATACTGTGAGCCAGCCCTTTACCTGTGCGTTAAAGACTTCAGGTCTCTTTTCTCTTGTTTAAAGAGAGCTGCTGGTGTATCCATTCTCGTTTGGATCTTTTTAAGTTGGGAACAATGTGTAGGTGTGGTGGTGTTTTTAAGGGACCTGAACAATTGTCCTAATTCTAAGCATCCTTTGAGCATAGGGGAAAATAAAAATGTAGTCCAAGGGACTTGTAAACTTCAAGAAAATTAGATTTGGTTCAAGCCGTTACCCAATCTTCTCTTGATGTTACGATTTTTAAGGCTTCCAGACTGTGAGTTTTCAGTATTCTGATGGAACTAGAATTTGTCATTTATGACTGTGACATTTTGTTTACTTTGGTGGTGAGGAAGGGGCAGAGGTAGAGTGTTTTGAGTGGCTTCTGAGAAATTCTTGATAGTCAGTAGTGCTCTATACTCCCCCAGATAATAGCGGGATGAGGTTTTACAGGTTCCCAGGAGGGAGGTGGAGACGTTAAAAGAGTGTCTCCAGGAGACTCATTCTAGTAATCAGGGATGGTAAAGAGGCTGTGTTTCAAAGTCCACTAGAAATCTCAGGGATGGAATTCAGCTGTCTGTCGCTGAGGCTTTACAGCCTGGGGTTTGTCCTGCTGTGCACCGTAGCCTCGTAGCCTGGGGGGGGGGGGGTGTTAACCCAGGCACGTTGCCTCCCTGGGGGATACAATGCCAAATTAACGTGCCACTTGAAGTGTGGAGAGAAAGCATCTGTGTTTGGAAATTCCTGGCAATCAGCTGGCTAGTCCAAATAATTTTGAAATAGTCCTTTATAAGAGTTCCACTCCATCCACTAGGAGCGAAGCCCTGGTGACCATAGATACTGTTGCCATAGTTAAGGTGAGAAGGCCATTGGCACACTGACCTGTGCAGGAGAGTCTCCTGCCAGAAAGGGGTTCTGGGTTCCTGCATAAAAGGAGAGAGGAAGGGAGACAGGCAGACCACCTCAGGTAGACTGGAGAAAGAGAGAGGAAGGAAGAAGAGATGAAAGGGACTGGGGTCAGAGAGTAGAAGAGAAAGGAAAGGAGAGGTGAGGCGAGGCAAAGAGAAGAAAGGGAAGAAAGGGGGAGGGAAGGGAAGGGAGAGGAAGAAAAGGGTGGGGTAAGGGTAAGTAAGTAAGTAGGGAAAGGAAAGGGAAGGGAGGGGAGGGGAGGGGAGGCCAGGCAAGGCAGGAAAGAGATTCACCTTTGGTGCTACAGTCTGCCAACCCTGGGCCATGAGCTGAGCTATAAAGATAGGTACCTGAGTAGACACACTGCTCTCATTCCCAGTTCATGGGTCAGGGAGGGCCATATAAAGCTCTTTGACAAAATAAGTGAGTCTGTGGTTGACAGCCCCATTCATTCATTTTTGGAGGTGATAAATAGCAAGTCTTGGTTACTATCTTCTACCTAGAAGAAAAGATTGTGTGGGGGCTGGATATATGGCTCAGCCATTATGCGCATGTGCCGCTCCTGTGGAGGACACAGGTTTGGTTCACAGCATCTACAGAGCAGCCCACACCCATCAGTAACTCTAGTCCTAGGGAATCTACACATACATACATACATACATACATACATACATACATATATGCCAGCAACTCACTCACATACATAAAAATAAATAAATAAATAAAAATGTTTTCAAAAACTGAGGGAAATTTCTTCATGAAATGTCCTCATAGAGGAAAAATATTTTGAGCAAATTCCAGGTTGGCCCTCAGACAGTAGTTTAAAGAATGGTCTCTGAAGACTCCCTACTTGGCTGAGAGTGGCTAACAGTGACCCAGACACATACACAAAGCTACTTAAGGATTTGTTAAGGATATGATGAAGAGACTCGGGGTGACTCCGTTGATAAAGTGCTTGCTGTACTGGTATCAAGACCTGAGTCTGCCCTACGAGGCGTTCCCAGTGTGTGTCAGGACACAGGGAAAGGAGCTTCCAGGTGACAGACTGGGAACCGCAGAGAAAAGATATTTAGGGATTCATTTATCACGTTTTAGGTTATACTCACCTCAGACCTTTGGCTTTTCAGTTGGTGATGTATATTGGCCAGGTGGCCAAGGACATCCTGAAGTGGCCCCGGCCCTCCTCTCCTCCCGTTGTGAGACTTGAAAAGAAAATAATTGCAGAGTATGGAATGCCATCCACTCATGCCATGGCAGCCACCGCCATTTCCTTCACCCTCCTCATCTCTACCATGGACCGGTACCAGGTAAGGTTGGGGGAGGCCTTCATATCCCCTGCCACTCACCTCTAACTGTAGAAGGAGAGAGCCGAGAGAGGAGCAATTCAGAATTTCTCGTAAAACTGCTTTGAGGGACACTAAGATTTATGAGGTAAAAAAAATGAAGGGGCTCTGAAACCTATAGGGATGTCGATCAGTTTCCTCATAACGTGGGCCTCTGAGTTAGCACCTAAGTCGGAGATACATACATGCCTTTGAGTCGAGGATGGGCCTCAGAACGGAGAGCATCGTGTGGGCTGCCTGACACTGTCTTCTCCCAGAGGAAGTGATTGTCTGACTGTTGCCTAGACAGACGGGAATCTCTGCTCTCTGCGCTTGCAACAGACACAGAAGGTTTACAATCCTTATAAATGATCCTCCGGGGCAAAGATGATCCCACCAAATCCCTCTTCCAGACTCTCCTGGCCTGGGGCAGAATAGCGTCGGGTACCCCCAATTACCTTCCAAGGCTGACGATGCCCCTGGTTAGGGACTAGCTACTAGGAGTGATGCCTCTTTTATTTTAGAATAGTTATACATGACAGGAGATTAATAAATGTTGAAAATAGAAGAATTTCATTTACTGTCTGCTTAGACGATAATTACAGTAAGACCTTTTCAAAACTCCGTGATTGCTGCAAGGGAGATTTTTTTTCCTCCCTGCTATTTGAGACACATCACCTTGACTTGGTGTTTAATTTGATAAATGCTACCCACTAGCTACTGGAAGTTTCAGACTTCCTCGAATCTGGTGGTCTTGTATAGCTAAATGGCAGCAGCGAGTCACCCCAGCCGCTCCATATTCCAAGGAAGATAGATGCTTCAGTCAGCCAGCATGGTTGGAAGAGGTCAGGACCGGGTCTCAGGTCTACCTCTACAGTATTCTTCCTGACCACACAGGCATAGATCCATTTTCTCACTGGGACAAGGATGTTTATAAGGAATGTATCCAGCTGGCTACAGCCACTGAGCTGTAACTTGTTGGAATGCCCTGCCAGGACCCAAAAGTATCTGACGTCCCCAGGACTGCCTTGAGTTCCTGCTGACTTTTGCGCTGGGTTTCACCCATACTCCACTGCCCAGCAGGACACAGCGGGCCGTGGCCAGCCGAGTACACAGAGCACCATCAGTACCCAGAGAGATCTGTGAATGTGCTGTCATCTAGGGGGAAAATCATTAAGGACAGACCATCACAATGGCAGGAGTGTGTGGTAGTGGAAGGTTTTCAGATCCTGATGGACAAGAGGCATAGGACAGACTTCGTCTTTAAAGGCCTGCTTGAGGGACCTCAGCCCACTGGGGGGTGGGGGCGGGCACCTCCTAATGGTTACATCATCAGTGTTTACAGCAAATAGTGCCAGACTACAATGACCAAACAGTCACCTGTTGGGGCATCTCATGTTAAACCCGAAATACATCCTTATTTCCCAAATCAAATGCCGTTCTAACGCCCTGTGAGGAGACTTCGGCAGTAGGAAGAGAGCAATAGCACTTGAAGCACTCACTTTAAAATATTTTCTGCTCCCTCTGCTTCCACAAGCTCAATCATCCCTTCATTCTCTTAGCTCTTGGGCCGCCATCTTGCCTAGAAATCCAAGCACTCCCAATAAAGCCATCCAATTACGATGTCCTTTATGGCTGGTATGGTGTGGTAGCACCCCTAAGGCCTGAGCCGAAGTATGGTTTCTTTCCTGTTTAGCCTTTCGTGATGAATACACGTAGCTACTGGGTTTATTTACTTACAAACAGCTCTAAATGTGGATTTGTTAATTTATTTGTGCATCGGAGCGAATATCTGGCTGCAGGAGTGTGTTCACTTTAAATCCCTTCTGATGAAAATCTGAGGCTAGGTCGGTGACAGATCTTTAAAGAGAAACTGCCAGTTGTGGTACTGTAATCCCAGCACTCCAGAGACTGAGATAGGATGATCACACATTTAAGGCAAGCCTGGGCTATGTAGTAAGATCTTGTCTTGAAAAAAAATATGTTTTTTTTTTTTTTTTAGAGAGAATATTTTCAACCAAGTGTTACTGAACTCAGTGTTACCTGGCAAAGAACAGAAGGATAATGGGTTCCGGTTCTGCCTGAGCCACTGACTTTGTGGCTTTGTGTACATCTATCTCTCTGGCTCCTGTTGTAAGGAGCAAACCGTGATGACAGAGAGCATCCTGTGTTAAAGTCAATGTGGCCATGACATACTAGCATGGCTAAAGGCACCATCCTTTTTAAAACAGCACTGATTACAGACCCAGAACTGTATTTCTAGGCAGTTCCTCCTTACCTGCCCTCATTTTTAAAATGTTTTCAGATGATTAGATTGCTGGTCTGTCTAGGGAATAGAAGATTCAGGGCTGGCAATTGTTTCCAATGAATCCCATTCCCTACCGTGATAGCAGATCAGATAAGTCTGACCAGTAGGGTGGTGCGAGCCTGGAGCCTTGGCTACTCAAGAGGATGAGACAAGAAAATTACAAGTTCAAGCCCACTGCCAGCAACTTAGAGTCTGCCTCATGGTGAAAAAAAAAAAAAAATCAAGTAAAGGGGCTAGTGGTAGAATGCCTACTTAGCTCTAAATTCACACACAAAGAGACACACACACAGAAAGTAGCATTCATCTGAACATGATCTAATGTCCTTATTTCTCTCCTCTGCAGTACCCTTTCATTTTAGGCCTGATAATGGCTGTGGTGTTCTCTACGCTGGTGTGTCTCAGCAGACTCTACACGGGGATGCACACGGTCCTGGTAAGGCTGTCGGGGGGCATTGACTGAATGTGACTGAAGAGCATTTGGTCTGAGTATTCCGGTACTCCTTACGCGGCTGGCTTAAGCTTGGCTCCTCGGAGTATACCTAGAATCCCAGCCGCTCAGGAATCTGAGCCAGGGGGATCAAGAGGTCTATGCAACGCAAGAAGACTATCCCAAACTATAAAAGTAAACAGAGGGCTGGAAACTGCAGGGTCCTGCAGGGTTTGTTAAATGAGGCACTGTGGGAATATAGACAGGACAGACTCTGAAGAATTTGACAGACACCCCTACGGAAGAGCTGGGAGCAGGCAAGCTCTGCCCACTCTGATAAAAGGTCCTGCTCCACTCAGCACATTTATCTGGTAACCCATGAGGAAGAGGAGGAGGAGGAGGAGGAGGAGGAGGAGGAGGAGGAGGAGGAGGAGGAGGAGGAGGAGGAGCCAGTCTCGGTGGGAGGTCTCTGTAGGGAACAGTTTCATAGAGGTGGATGTGTGGTTGCTTGGTTTTGTACACATTGTCAGCATCAGCAGAAGGCTTTCCTGTTACCATGGGTCTCAGGCATTGGGGTCCTGACTTGGCCGCACCAATGTCATCAACACACATTTACCCAGTGCTTCAATGGCTCCTTACTCAGGACTTATGATTCTCCCCACAGAAGTGTCTCTGCAACAGAGCCCTTGTCTTCCATGTTCAAGGCACTTGGTTCAGTTCCTGGCACTACAAAATCAATCAGTCAATCAATGTATCCATCAATCATGGAAAGTCTCAGAATGGGTGGGGAGGAAGGGAAAGGAAAGGGAGAAAGGAAAGCAAAGATGAAGATAAAGCCAGACTTGGCAGGACACTGTAATCTCAGTACTTTGGAGATGGAGGCAGAAGCTTGACATTAGCCTTCAGTACATAGTGAGTTCCAGGACAGCATGGGGTGTGTGAGGGTCTGCTTTAAAACAAAACGTATTGGAGTAGTGACAATAAAGTGAAATGCATTGGTTGTCACTGTGACAGTGTATCTTTCTGGAACAAGAGGAAACAGTTCTGTTATCTCATGACTTGAGAGAGAACAGTCCATCGTGGTAGAAGAGGCATGGCGGGATTCATGGAGGCAAGAGTGTGTGGATTGGACCCAACACCTCACCCCAGCAAACGAGGAGTCAGAGAGAGGCTAGTCAAGGAGCAGGCTTCAGTCATGAAGTCAGCCTTCATGACTGTCCCTTCAGCAACCCATTTCAGGCAGCCAGACCCCATCTTCTGGGAGGTCTCACAGCTTTGGAGAATAGTTCTGTGTGGAACACTCCACTACGAGGAGACCAAGTGTTCAAACCCAGGAGCCTGTGAGGGACAATTCCACACTCAAATCATAGACGGAGCTAGACTGACTTCAGAGACTGAAGACAAGCTAAGGGCAGCCAGGGCTTGGGCAGTTTCTTAACACATTGGGTCACTCCTGACACAGCAAACAGGGCCGAGATAGCATCCAAGCTCAGGAATGTGAGAGAATTCACATGTAGGTCCTCACAGACCTGACGTGAAATCCTCAGGTTCCTGTTGTCCTCTGATAGTCTGGTGGGTTAGAATCAGAGCTTCCTTTCTTTTTACACTCTTCTGGATTAGAGCTGGTGGTGGAATCAGGGAATAGCATATTCATTTAGAAGTTGGCCCATCCTCTTACCATATTACCAACAATTAGTATGGTTAAAAAGTCCTTGAGTATTCAGGGACCATTTCTCATTCCATTCTGTACTAGAACCATGTCTTTAAAAAGAAATGGGCCTGTGACAACAGCATTCATCTCAGCTGTGAAACCAGAAGAGACATCAGCAAAAGGCCTTGTCAGGGAAGGCCATCTGCCCAGGCCTTCTTGAGTCTCTCCCTGGTGCCAGGGCTGAATTTGCATGTAACAGCGGAAGGATGGGTCATCATGGGAGAATGCAAATGAGGGAGTGCCAAATGAGAGCAACCAGAAGCCTCACAAGAGGCGGGTAAGGCATCACATTAAGAGTGTATAAGGCTGGGATGAGGCTCAGTTAGAGAAATGCTTACCTAGCATGCACAAAGCCTGTGGTTCCGTCACCAGAGTAGAATAAAACCGGGCACGATGTTATTCAGCTGCGATCCCAGCCCTTGGAAGGTTGAAGCGAAAGGATCAAAGTTTAAGGTTATCTTCAGTACATAGCAAGTTTGAGACCTTCGTAGGCTACATGAGACAATGCAGCAGATTCCATAGTAAATAAAATATCTAAGTATAAACGAAGACATCAACCATATGGTTTCACATTAGGTCTATCTCCCCTAATCCAGGCCCCAAGCAGTTTGCTGTTTGAGTGAAGAGGGGCCCAGATCTTAGGAATACCACAGAGGCAGTGAAGAGGGTGCTGTTCTACCAACCAAGGCTCAGTCCTCACTTCTCAGTCTCAGCACATGCTGCATCTGCTGGCTTCTGAGGTGGGGGGGTGGGGTGGGGGGCAGAGCATTCTCAATTCGCCACAGCACTTCTCCACATGACAGAGATGTTCTCTGCAGATCCCTTCCTAGACCTCAGTGTGGAACTCCACGGGACTCTCCTGGGTGTTTTGGCATTTCTTTTATCTGGTGCTACTTTTTAATTTCCATAGGTTTCCATTTTGGAAAGGAAAAAAAAAAAATCAATCTCAGGTTAAAATTAAAACCAAAGAAAACACAGGAATGCGGAGCTCCAGACACACAGAGAGAAAACACACAAATCCACTCCAGTGAAACACAGTTACATTTTTTTCCCTCTTTCTTTTTTAAGTGGCTTTTGGAGATGGAGAGGCAGATATTTGTGGGAAGATTGATTGGGCCTCTCATTTAGATGCAAGGAATGGGTTGCAGCCATTCTTCGGGAAGGATGGATGGAGGGAGGGCCCAGGGCAGCTCCTTTCCTCCCTGGCCTTTTTCCACTCTTGGACTCCACTGACTTTCTCTTACTCCGTTCTGTCCTTGTCTTGCAACCCAACACTGGCTCGGGCCCAGAGTGCATCAGGCTGCAGGACCAGAGCCTGGCTCAGGGCACCATGAGTCATGACATCCTAGTAGCAAAGGGAATGGCTGTTAGCAGAGTGGGGTGGTGATAAATTATAGGTTACTGCAGTTCTGTATTCAGCTTGATAATTTCTGATGGGTGTCAGGCTTGGAACAAGATCTAGGGATATCTTGATCTCTAGGAACGAACCCACCTGCTCTCCTGGGTCTCGGAGTCTACTTAAGGAGGCAGATGTGTGAGCTAGTGAAAACTTGGCACGGATGCTATAATTAGCAAAGGCACAGCTGGCCTGAGCCAACTAAGATAATGTGGTTTCTTCCCAGGACCCCTCAGAACAATCCACAGGAGGCAATAGCCCCACCACCGCTGCCTGTTCAAATCCCCTAGAAATCTTTGTCTGTTTGTTGTTGTTGTTGTTGTTGTTGTTGTTGTCTGATAGTTTCATACCCATGTATAATAGATTTTAGTTGTTTTCACCTCTCTTCCCCTCTCATTCCCTCTAACTGAAGCCTTCTCCCTGAGAAGTCTCCCTTTTACTCTCATGTCTTCTTCATGTGTGGCTCTCTCAATTCAATTAGAGCTGTGCGATGGTTTGAATACACTTGGCCCAGGGAGTGGCACTATTAAGAGGCGTGGCTCTGTTGGAGTAGGTGTGGCCTTGTTGGAGGAAGTGTGTCACTGTGGGTGTGGGCTTTAAGACCCTCATCCTAGCTGCCTGGAAGCCAGTCTTCTTCTGTGTGCCTTCAGAACAAGATGTAGGACTCTCAGCTCCTCCTGTACCATGCCTGCCTGAATGGTGCCATGCTCCTGCCTTGATGACTATAGACTGAATCTCTGAACCTGTAAACCAGCCCCAGTTAAATGTTGTCCTTATATGAGTTGCCTTCGTCATGGTGCCTGTTCACAGCAGTAAAGCCCTAACTAAGGCAGACTGCTTCTCCAAGGTAGAAGGCTATTTACTGGAGCACTGGACAACTTATCAGTGGCTACCCGACTGAAGAAAATGACTCCTGCCTCACCAACAACCATTAACAGCCAGTAATCCCTCAGAGGTGTGGGACCGTGTGAATCCATCCATAATCCCATGGAAATCTTAAAAATACCTCTGGACATATCTGTATACCCCACAGCTATAGCAGTATAGTCACAATAGCAAAAGAAAAACAAAATTTGGAAGCAACCTGTGTCTGCTGTTGAAAGAAGAGATATTAACAAAATGTAGTGTATACCTACAGTATAAACAAAATGTAGCGAATACCTGCAGTAGAATGCTATTCAGCCTTGTATAAGCAGGAAATTATGATTCATGCTGTAACATCAACACCAAAGGTATCATGTTAAGCAAAATAAACCATTAGCAGAAGGACAACTATTGTCAGGTTCCACTTAACTGAAGAATTTGGGGTACTCATTTTAAGTGACAGAAAGTCAAATATAGTTGTTGCCAAGGCTGGGGGTAGAAGGGCATAGGAATTATTTCTTGAGTATAGAAAATGGATTTTGCTATAGAAAGAGTTCAGAGTGGCATGCTGGGGATGGTTGCACAGACATGTCACACTTGACACCTTTTTAAATTGGTTAAGATAGTGAAATATATATGATACTTATCTGTAAAATTCAAATTAAATTAAAAGTTTTACTTGGGGGCTGGGAAGATAGCTTGCTGGGTAAAAATGTTTGCCACACAAACGTGATGACCTGAGAAACCCTAGAACCTGCGTAAAGCCTTGTATAGCAATCCCAGAACTCCTATGGGGAGAGAGATGGAGACTCCCTGGAAGCCCACAGGCCAGGTAGCCTGGTATAGTTACCCAAAAAGCCAAGAGACTGTCTCAAACAAGATGGAAGGCCAGGACTGATGTCCAGTTTATCCTCTGACCTGAACACGTGTACCATATACACATAGGTGCACCCTCATTCACACACACACACACACACACACACACACACACACACACACACAC
>JADRCC010308770.1:0-10782 GCA_019843855.1 Hylomyscus alleni | reverse complement strand
GGGAGGGAGGGAAGGAAAGAAAGAAGGGAGAAAAGAGACTGGTAGCGAGGAGCTTCTATAGAGAGATATCAAGCCAAGGATTTTTTTTTTTTAAGATTTATTTTACAATTAAAAAAAAATAACTTGTGGAATAAAGGTTTACAAAGGTGTACCTAGACACTTTCACCAGGACGAGACGGGATTAGCTTTGTATCTCCTATAATCTTCTCCACAGAAGAATGCAATTTCAGTTTCACTGGCTGAAAAGGAGAAAAACAGAAAAGGAGAGAAAAATTATTTTAATGTGAAACTAGATTTTAAGCAGGTATGGAAATCCGCATTACATTGGTTTTTTATCATAGGTGCTTAAAATGAAAAGACAAGTTGTCGGTTGGGCTGCATAATAACTTTTCACCAAACCAGTCAGAAGTTTCAGTGTGGTTTTTGGAGATTAAAACTCAAATAACTTGAAAATAAAAGAAGGAATAACTCATGCTAGTGAGATGGCTCAGTGGGCAAAGGAGCCTGCTACCGAGCCTGGCAGCCTGAGTTCAATCCCCAAGCTCACATGGGAGAAGGACAGAACCAGAGAACCAGTACTCTCAAGTTGTCCTCTGAATTACTTACACACACACACACACACACACACACACACACACACTGTAATTTAAACATTTAAAAACGGTAACTCCTGGGCTGGCGAGATGGCTCAGTGGTTAAGAGCACCGACTGCTCTTCTGAAGGTCATGAGTTCAAATCCCAGCAACCACATGATGGCTCACAACCATCCATAATGAGATCCGATGTTCTCTTCTGGAGTGTCTGAAGAAGTACACTGTACTTACATATATAATAAATAAATAAATTAAAAAAAAAACCAGAAACTCCTAAAATTAAAACCAAGAGATAACACAAGAGTGAAGATTTCAAGAAATACTAACATTGCCCATTTATAACCCAGGAAAATAAAAAGCCTTCATCTTTTTCACATAGGCTAGTCAGTTCCAGAAGGAAAGGGACTCCCTCCACACACCCCCAAAAATTAGCCTGTAGGTATAATAATTTAATACTTAGAGGATCAGTGGAATATTTTACAGATCACTTTACATTCTCCCTCATGACCCATCAAAATATGTGTCTGAAGAAGTTAATTTTTGGCCCTGCTCATGATTAATTCATGAGGCTTCAGCAATATGCAAAGTGAAAGACACAAATTGGCTTCTATGCAATACCTTCAAATGCCTCTAATTATTCACAGGGGAAATGGCTCAGCTAAAGGACCCACAGAGGTTCAGGGCGGCCACGATGCTTTCAACCCAACAGGTCAAGGACTCTGGCTTCCGAAACCATAACTCAGCAGCATCATTAATTCAGATCTGATGGCGAGCCTTCCCATTATTAAACATGTGGCTCTTCAAGGTGTTGGCGCCCACAAGTTCCACGCTGTTTTTTTTTTTTTTTTTTTTTAAATTAAACCAGGAGTTAATACAGTCTGCTCAGCTTTCACAGAAGGCAAAAGGGCCCTTGTGAAGCGCAACAAGAAAACAGACATGATTATTCGTAATGAATACTGAGTACTCAATTAACACAGGCGCTCCAAAGAGACAAGTAAAACTCTTCAACCCAAATAAATAGGATGAGCAGTGCAGAGGATTACCGCTGCTCGGTGGCATGCGGCTCTAATCTCATCATTAGATCCTATCACAAAAGGATGAAATTCAAGAGATTAGCATGACATTTCATTAAGAATGTTTTGTTGTTTGCAAGAATATCATATGTAGTATCTCTCTACCATAAGCTATCCTGTGCTCTAGAGGAAATACACAAATATTGAGAGAGGAAACCTGATATGGCCATATTCCTGTACTCTAGAGGAAATACACAAATATTGAGAGGAAACCTGATATGGCCATATCCACAGCTCCTCAGTCCAGATATACTGTGTCCTCGGGATTGAATGAAATCCGAGTGGTTGATAATTCGATTGGGACCGCTTATCACACTGAGCCTGGGTGGGGGAGACCACAGAGGGAAACTGAGACATAGAAGGGCTGGGCATGGAGACTCCCCAGGCAAGAGTTGGTCAGCGTGCGGCTCAGCAGCTTGGTGAGTAGTCACGTTTCAAAGGATGGCCAGGAGGCTTCATACCAGCAGTCTAATCAGCTGCCTGTAAGAATGGGGGTTGTAGGGGCTGGGGGACGGCTCAGTGGGTGAGAGCACTTACTCCGTGAGCATGAGCGTGGTGTGTGAGCCCGGTACCCGTGACCAGCCTGCCTAGCTGAAGCACTGAGCTTCTGGGTCAGTAAGACCCTGTGTAATAAGGTAATACCCGTGTGAGGTAATAAGATGTGGCGTAATAGAGGAAGACACTGGATGCCCGGCTCTGGCCTCACGACATGCAACAAACACACAAGCACATGCGCACTGAGAAAAAGGAGAGTGAGGCTTCGGAAAACTAGTTATTCCAAGAAGGTATCTAGTGCACTATCCAAACAAAGGAAACGTTGAACTGTACGATGCAGGCTGATGGCCCGGAGCTCATGACGCCTCTGCCTCTATCTCTAAAGCTGAGATTACAGGTATGTGCTACCATATCCAGCTGTAACTCAGGACTTACAAAGTGTGTATACAAAGATGCAGAATAAAATCACTGAAGGTGAAGATTTTATTTTCAGATCAATGCTCCAAGTCTCTCTGGAAAACTGGGTCAACAAGTGGGTTAAATTTTATGCTTCAATTACTATTATTTTTTAAAAGCTCAACCATAACAAGTCAGAAAACACAGACTACAAATTACTCTGACAATTCAAAGGTAAAGCATAAAGGACTAGGGAGATGGCTCAGTGGTTAAGCGTTTTTTTCTGTGCAAGCAAGAAGACCTGAGTTTGAATCCCTGGCACCATGAAAATAACTTAGTGTGGTCACATATGCCTATAATCCCAGTTCTGTGGCAGGTAGAGACAGGAGGCTCCCAGGAACGTGGTGGCTACCACCCCTACCTTCAGGTCTCAAAGAAAGAAGGCAGAGATCAATAGAACAGGACACCTGATGTCCTCCTCTGGCCGTCATGAACATCTGCCCCCTCCAGACATGAATGTTACACATATGCACACATACAAAGTAAAGTATAAGACAGCTTATTCTCCAAGTGCCTGAAATCTCAATACTGAGGCAGGAGGATCATGAGTTCCAGGCCACTGGCCTAGATTACACAGTGAGAATTTTCCTCAAAAATAATAACAACAACAAAAACAAAAAACAAACAATTAAAAAAAACTTCCAACTAAACAAATGAACGAACAAAAACAGATTTTAGACTTTAGCAACATAGTTTCCCAGTGGAAGGAATAATGGTTTTTAAAAATCTGGATATCTGACTGCCTGGGGGTCTAGGAACCAGAGGCTGGAAAGCCCAGAGACCTAGGATGGACCCAAATACAAAAGGAAAAAAAAAAGAAAAAAAGTCATGAAATGATTCCTAATGATATTCTGCTATATTCACAGATTGGTGCTAGCCCAATTGTCATCAGAGAGGCCTCACCCAGCAACGGATGGAAACAGATGCAGACATTAAGCAGAGCTTGGGGGGTTGTGTGGAAGAGGGGGAAGAAGGACTGAAGGTGCCAGAGGGATCAAGGGACCACAAGAAAAACACCAAATCAACTAACCTGGGCCCACAGGGGCGCACAGAGACCGAAACACCAACCAGGGAGCCTGCGTGGGTCTGACCTCTGCACACATGTTACTATTGTGTAGCTTTACCTCATGGGACCCTAACAGTGGGAGCAGAGCTGTCTCTGCCTCTGTGGCCTGCCTTTGGGGCCCTTTTCCCTGCTGGGTTCCCTTCTCTAGCCTTAGTAGGAGAGGAGGTGCCTAGTCTTACTGCAACTTGATATGCCATGGCTGGTTGATATGCATGAGAGGCCTGCACTTTTCTGATGAGAAACAGGAGGTACAGAGGAGAGGTGAGGAGGAAGGGCTGCCGTCAGAATGTAAAAACAAGCAAACAAACAATCTAGATATCTGTCGGAAACATTTGAGGAAATGAATTTAGGTATTTAAATTATTTAAAAATTTAACAGAAATTACAAATGATTTTCTTTTTGAGACAAAGTTTCCTGTAGACTAAGTTTTCTACATAGATGAGGATGACTCTTAACTTCTTATCCTGCCTCCACCTCCCAAATGCTGGGGTGACAGGCACGTGCCACCACATGCCACCACGTGCCACCACGTGCCTGCTCTATACAATGCTGAGCATAAAGCTGGGTACAAACACACACGCACACATGCACATATGCGCACACACATACTTCTTTAATGGGAGGTTGATGATTACCTGAACTAAGAGAAGTCAAGAATAGTGTATTCTAACTCTGAAATCTCAAGAAAACTTAAATACAATATAGTTAATCCTCTGACCTATCAAAACAAGCTTATCAGCAATCCACAAAGACACACTACAAGCTCTCTCTCTATATTCCTGACCCTAGGCTGTGACTTATGTAGTCTGAGAAAAATTGACGTGTGTGTGCTGGCTTTGTGGAACAACCAGGACAGATTGTCAAGAGATGATAAACAGCATTTAAAAAAAAAAAGTTGTCAGGGCAAACCGAGGTCCAAAGACAAAGTTTTACCCTTTCTTCTGCTCTAGGCAAACATCCAAGGCTTCCTTTTGCATGTACGTTAATGTAAGAATAAGTACATATATGTGTGAATGTACATGCAGAGGCCAGAAGTCAAGTCAACCTTATATGTCATTTCTTAGACACCATACTTATATGTCATTTCTTAGACACCATACACCTGACTTTGTTTTTGAGATTTATTTCTTCTTATGTGGCCTGTGAAGGCCAGAAGAGGCTGTCAGATCCCCTGAAACTGGACTCACAGAGTGTTGTGAGCCACCATGTGAGTGTTGGAAATGGAACCTGGGGCCTCTGGCAGAGTAGTCAGTGCCCTTGACTGCTGAGCCATCTCTGCAGACCCCACCTGGTTGTTTTTGAGACGGGGTCTCTCATTGGCTAGAGCTCCCCAAGTAGGCCAGGCTTGCTGGTCTCCTAGGAGGAGACCTGCCTGTCTCCTCCTTCCCCATGCTGGGATTATAAGTGTACACCCCCACACCTAGCTCTTGCATATGGATCATCGAGGATCACACTCAGAGCTATGAACCCGACAGAGTAGAACTCACAGCTGCGTTCTACTTCTAAACTTTCATCAGTGGGGGCGGAAATAGAGGGAAGAGGTCTAGACTACTGGGCTCTTCCGGTCACACTTGCTTTTAATGTCGATACTGGGTTGGCTGTGTAAATCGGTCAACAGAGAGTTTTCAAACCACACCTTGAAGACGGCACATAATAAAGCATGAATGTCCCTACCTCAGGCACATGGCTGCACGGAGTTAGAAAGGTAAAAGCGTCTATGCAGCAGAATGCAATGCAGCCACGGAAAGGATGGAGTCCTAGCGACATGCATGGAACTGGATGCATTAGGATAAAGACTTACACCAGCCACATAAAGAGAAGTACCTGTGGTCTTCACTCCTATGGGAAAGCTAAAATGCACCAACGGACGGCTCAGCGTGTAAAGTGTAGTGTTGGATTTTTAGCATCCATGTAAAAAGCCAGGCATGTCTACAACTCCAGTACTGGGGGGCAGGAGGCAGAGACAGGAAAGTCTCTGGAGCTCATAGGACCATCAGCCTAGTTGAGTTCCAAGGTCAGTGAGCCCGATTCAAAAAATAAGGCAGAGAGGATGTTCAATGCTGGTCTCTGGCCTTCACATGTACACAGACACACATGGACATATACTCACTGTGGTGGTATGAGTATTAAGGCTCCCCATTGGCTCACAAGGAGTGGCAGTATTAGGAGGTGTGGCCTTGTTGGAGGAAGTGTGTCACAGAGGGTGGGTTCCAAGGTTTCAGAAGCTGAAGCCAAGCCTGGTGGCTCACTCTATTTTTTTTACTATCTGTGAGAGACCAAATCTGTTAAGTTCAGACTACATTTTTGAGAACTTAAATTCAGGTGAACTAACAAGTCAGTACCTAGCATTGGTTTCCACGTTACCCCCCAACAAAACTGGAGCCTAGCTCCAGTTTCTAGGCTAACCCACAACAAGACATGCATCTCCAGGTTAATCTCCCCCAACAAATCTAGCCCCTTGCCTAACAACTACCAATGCAGAGAGAAGCAGAAGTTAAATTTATGGTTTGACTCCCTGCACCAGCCAATTATGCTAAAGGCTACAGTAGCACTCCAATTAGATGCTTGCCAGGTTAGAAACAATCACACACACCCCACCACCATCGCCACCACCACCACCACCACCACCACCACCACCACCCTCCTCCCCATCCCACCTGGCTTGCTGCTTTCTATAAAAGTTTACCCCAATAGATGTTCAGAGCTCCTCTCCACCAAAACCATGTTGGCAGTGGGCCGAGGGAGCCCAAGTCAGCTTGAATAAAGGCCCTGGTGTGATGGCACTGGATCAGCTCCTGTCTGGTCTTTTGGGGTCACTAACACTTCCCTGGCACTACATCTGCAGATGTGGATGTACAGCTCTCAGCCATCTCTCCAGTACCACGTCTGCCTGCGTGCTGTCATGCATGACAATAGACTAAACTTCTCAACGAACTGTAGCAATCCCCAATTAAATGCCAAGGCCATGATGTCTCTTCACAGCAACAGAATTCCTAACGAAGACACCCATGCACACAAACACATACATATTCTATACACATTTTTAAAAAGTTGTTTCTATAGAATCAGGATTGCAGGGGTCAGGATATACTGTTTTTGAAATGGACAGAAGAAAGGATTTGGCATGTTCCCAACATAAAGAAATGATTATTGTCTAGAGTGACAAACTTGATCATTTTATATACATATGTGTATGTGGTATGTATATGTGTATATATGTGCATGTATATGCATGTGTATGCACAGATATATGTACATGTGTATATGTATATATGTTTGTATTTGTGTGTATGTGTTTGTGTATCAAAATGACACTATACTCCAGAGTGCACAAATATCTTTACTTATAAATTCGTAAAAACACATAAAATCATTATATGTCAAAAAGTGATACTTTAAAAAAAAGAAAAAGACCTGGCAGGGTAGAGCTCAGTAATGCAGTGCCTGCCAGTGTGTGCAGGGCACCAGGCTTAATCCCTAGCCCTGCTAGATAGGAAGGAAAACAAACAGAGCCTTAAAAGACAAACACTTACACTAATAACAGAGGAGGGCTGCGGAGACGGCTCAATTGGTAGAGCGGCAGCCTCCCGAGCTTGAAGGTCTGCTTTTTATTCTTTACCCCTTGCCAGAGGCCACAGAAAAAGGCCAGGCTTGGTGACAAGTACTTGAATTCCCAGTGCTGTGGAGGCAGGGGCAGGCGGTGCTCAGGGTTCACTAGGCCACTTGATGATTTTCAGGCTAGTGAGAGACCCTGTCTCAACAAAGCAAAGTGGACAGCTCCTGAAGAACAGCCATTGAAGCTGTCCTTTGGCCTCTACACTCACAGGCACACACACACACACACACACACACACACACACAAGTCTGTAGGGGTGTACTGTGGATCTCTTTTAGAACCCCAACCAGCTTTACTGAGTCTAGTCGGTCACTATTACGATGTGAAGAAGAGCCACTGGGACAGTGTCAAGAAAGAAAACTTGTCTGTCCTAAGATATTAGTCCCCAAGACAGGGACAGCAAAGAGCCTTGAGCCCGAAGGACCTGTAAGTCCCACCCTGTGAAGCAGTGGGAGCCAGAGCGGTCCACAGCGGCTCTGTAGGAGGATGTGATGGAGGGGTTGAGGGTGGGGGCGGGGGCAGGAAGCTGATGGCAGAAGTGACACATAAAATGAAAAAACTAACCCCAGGGGAGTCACGGGATTATTACAGAGCAAGGTTGGCGAGAGCTGTTCCCCGGAGACTGCAGCGCGGCGTGGTCCACTTTCCCGTCTTTACAGTAAAGCTCAGGCTGCTCTACGAGCACCACTAAGCCACGGATTCCTCCTCAAAGCAGAACAGATTCCAAAGGGAGCAGCGGAAGCAGAGAGCAAGATGAAACATAAAGTATCGCTGCAGGAACTTACAAATACTGTTCTTTCTGAGGTGAATTGGTCCACGAGACTTCAATGACCGAGAACAACCTTTAAGTCGTCTAAGTTACATGTCTTGGTGAAACTCCCCCTTCCTTCCTGGAAGGAAATCGGATTTCTCTTTTTGATGTGTGTCCTGCAGGTGCGTGTGATATTTGCATACACTGCACACAGAAGTCAGGGGAGGGTGCTAGTGCCGTGTCCCTTCATTCTGTCTTATTTGAGAGGGTCTCTCAGTTAACCTGGGCTAGGCTGGTGGTGGGCAAGCCTCAGCAATCTCCTGTCTTTGTCCCCCACAGTTCTGGGATGATAGGTGAATGTGGGTGGGCACACCCACCTTTCTCCATGGATGCTAGGGATCTGCACCCAGGTCCTCAGGCTTGAGCAACAGATGTTCTTGCTCAGTGAGTGAGCTTCCCAGCCCTGGAGCAAATTATTTTATGCATACAAGTCCACAAACAAAAATGGGTGCGTGTGTCCAGTGTGGAACGTAGCCCAGGGTCCCAGTAAAGTGGAAGGTGTGGAGGCATGGAGTCTTCCTGCTCTGCTCTCCCAGTTCCCCTCCCAGCCTTTCTTTTCCAACTCCTGCAGAAAGTCAGAGTGACATATTTATCACACCGCGCTATTCCCATGGCAACTGGCTGTGATAGCCGACTGACAGCTCTTCAAGAGATCAAGGAGTGCAAGGGGAGCGCGAGCTGACTTTGAGCTCTGCTCTTAAACCTCTCTGAAGCCCAGCCAGACGCAGGCGGGAAGGAAAATTCCCTAGAAAAATCACACTTGACAACTCCCCTCCCACTTGTAATTTCCTGTTGCTCTCAGGGGACCTCGTGTCCTCCCCAGGCTATAACCAAGGCTTGCTCCCCAGAGGACAAGAACATGGCTCTAGGAAGCAGAGGAAATTGTTTCTGGGGGGGGGGGACCCACATGCTGCCTTGCCAGCTCTAGAGGACATTTTGGGGATCCCTAGATCACTCCAAGCCCAGAGATAAACCCACAAAAAGAACCTGATTTCCATCAAAGTCTGATCAAAGCATTAAAACAAGAATGGGTAAAATGCTTGCTTTGTAAACATCAAAACACAAGTTCTATCCTCAAAATCCACATTTAAAAAAGGCCAGATGGCCGGGCGGTGGTGGCACATGCCTTTAATCCCAGCACTTGGGAGGCAGAGGCAGGCGGATTTCTGAGTTCTAGGCCAGCCTGGTCTACAGAGTGCATTCCAGGACAGCCAAGGCTACACAGAGAAACCCTGTCTTGAAAAAAAAAAACAAAAAACAAAAAACAAAAAACAAAAACAAAATAAAAAAGGCCAGATGGAGTGGCACATTCTTGTACCCCCAGCACCGGGAGAGCCGGTACAGTTAGGTTCCTGGGGCTCGCTGGCTAGTTGCCTTAGCATACTTGCTGAGATCTAGCTTCAACAGGAGTCAAAAATAAGATAAAGATTGAGGAAGGCACCTGTCATCAGCCGCTGGCCTCTACACACCCACACAACTCATGGACATGCACCCATAAGCAACACACACACACACACACACACACACACACACACACACGCACGCACGCACGCACGCACGCACGCACGCACGCACACACATACACGCACATGCACGCACATACAAACACACACATACACCGTTTTTTTTAAAAAATGGTCTTAATTATAGGGAAGGGTTGAAATCACAAGAATAATCAGAGAACACAGAGAAGGAAAAACAAATCAGCCATTCAAGGCAGCATCTCCATAACTCTGACATGGGACCCTTCCTCCATATATACTTACAAACACAGATTATGTACATTTTGTTATTTTAAAAATATCCAAACATTGTTAGGTGTGCGTGAGTGGGTGTGCACATGTGGTTCGGGGGGTGGGTACAGGCAGTGGCCAGAAAGAGGGCATTCAATACCCTGGGGCTGGAGTTCCAGGCACTGTGTGAGAGTTACCCAACTGCCGCCAGGATGCAGACTCCAGTCTTCTAAAACAGTGTCCAGTGCGCTAACTGCTGAACCATCAGCCCCACGTATGAGTTTTAAATGATGATGGTAATGATGATGATGATGTCACACAATTTATTCTCCATCCATGGGCAAATGTCCACATCAGTGAATGCAACCGGGGACACAAGAGGGAACCTTCCCACCTTGTAGAAGGTGGACCTGGGGAGGCAGGTTTCTATTGACTTAAAAGATACATGAAGTCGCCCTGACTACAGAACATGAAAGGAAGTGTATGCACTTAGCAGATGTGCACGAGAAAATTCTTATCTACACGGTAACCTCCCTGGGGCTCACCAGTTTTATGCATGACTACCAGTCTTGTGAGAGCTGCTCTGTATGCGCGCACACACAGACACATGGACAACATGGATGTCTGAGGTCACCTGGGTGGACATAAGGGACAGAAACAAGTTCTGAGCCCAAGCCTTGGGGCTAGGGAGTGACTCAGTTTCTTGGCTCTGCTATGTAGAGAGCATCTATTTCAACACTGCCACCCTACCAGTAGCATGGAAGCCTTTTTGACATGCTAACTGTCCCTTCACTCTGGGATCTGTACTGGGTCATTTACATTGATCTTTTCCATACTAACTACAAGGTTGTCTGCATGTATGTCTATGGTATGTGCACATGTGTATGCAGGTTTGTGTGTGTGTGTGTGTGTGTGTGTGTGTGTGTGTGTGTGTGTGTG
>JADRCC010308765.1:0-17901 GCA_019843855.1 Hylomyscus alleni | reverse complement strand
AAAATATATAAATAAATAAATTTAAAAAAAAAGAGTTGAAATATTTTTTAATACCAGTGAACTGGAATTGGCCATCACTTTCTGCACCAGCCATGACTTCAATCTTCGTCCGCAATCACAAACTCTACAGCCAATATCCTTCCTCTTTTTTTTAAAATTAATTTATTTATATATTTTATGTATGTGAATACACACTATCACTCTCTTCAGATACACGGAAGGGGACATCTGATCCCATTACAGATGGTTGTGAGCCACCATGTGGGTGCTGGGTATTGAACCCAGGGTCTCTGGAAGAGCAGTCAGTGCTCTTAACCACTGGGCCATCTCTTCAGCCCTATTTGTTTGTATCTTAAGGCAGGAAAGTAGGCTCAAGTCGGGTAACCCGAGTCTGGTCCCTAGGACCTACTTGGAGGAAGGAAAGAAGTGACTTTGGCAAGTCGCACATCCTGACACCCACATAACCACCCTGTACCTCCCCATGACCACTCCACCACAAAATGAAAATGTTATAAAAACAACGACAATGAAAACCCTGTAAAATAGAATCTTATGTTCTACTCTTTAATTCCCCAGTACTGAAAACGCAGTTAGTTTGTTAGCTTGTTTATTCTCCAGGGTTGGAGCTTGACCAGGGTTGGTCTCTCAAGTGCTAGGCAAATGTCTTTCTCCATTCACACATAGTAAAATTATGTAAATATTTTCATATAGATGTAAACAAATTTTCATTGGCATATAGTCATATGTATTCTTTGGATTTTAAAAAAGATTTGTTTATTTATTTTATGTATATGAGTGCACTGTAGCTATACTGATGATTGTGAGCCATCATGTGCTTGCTGGGAATTTGAATTCAGGACCTCTGCTCGCTCAGGTCGACTCCACTCCGGTCAGTCCTGCTTGCTCCTGTCAGCCCCACTTGCTCCTGCCCTGCTCACTCCAGCCTAAAGATTTATTTATTTATATATCTAAGTACCCAGTAGCTTCAGATGCCCCAGAAGAGGGCGTCAGATCTCATCATGGGTGGTTGTGAGCCACCATGTGGTTGCTGGGATTTGAACTGAGGACCTTCAGAAGAGCAGTCAGTGCTCTTACCCGCTGAGCCATCTCTCTGGCCCGTGGATTTTTTTTTTTTTAATTTATCGAAAACATATCAATTACAAGGAGTATGGCAGATACTACGCTAACAGTTGTCATTTGTGTTAGGAAGAATTCTGTTGGTTGTGATGACTAGAGTTTGATCTGGAGTCTCATACCAAAAACTTGTCTTTTAACCCTGCGTATATGCTGTGGTGCCCTCGAAGGTGCATGCCTGTGCATACATACAATAATAATTCATAAGTAAAGATTTTTTTCCATAGACCAGGGAGTGTTTATTTTGATCAACTGCAAGCCTGTGGCTTGAGACTATTCCCTTAAATACCACCTGTTACGCTGTGAATGTTGACAGGAGGGTTCAAAATGTAGCTGTGACACCCCTGTCCTTAATGAAATCTTTTAGTTGATTAAGCCAGATAACAACAGAAATGACCCCCAAAACAAGCCTCATACATGTATTCAGATGCCATCAAACGCAGAGGTAGGCGCTGGCTGATAAGTAAGATTTAAAAGTGAAGAAAAAAGTTTTGGTTGCCTGTTTTTGTTTTTGTTTTTTTTGTTTTTTGTTTTTTTTTTTCTTTTTCTAAGACAGGGTTTCTCTGTGTAGCCCTGACTCTTCTAGAACTGGTTCTGAAGACCAGGCTGGCCTCAAACTCACAGAAATCTACCTGCCTCTGCTTCCCAAGGGCTGAGATCAAAGGTTTGGGCCACCAGATTGATGAGATAAAGAAAATCTTATAGCCAGGCAGTGATGGCGCACGCCTTTAATCCTAGCCCTTGGGAGGCAGAGGCAGGTGGATTTCTGAGTTCAAGGTCAGCCTGGTCTACAGAGTGAGTTCCAGGACAGCCAGGGCTATACAGAGAAACCCTGTCTCGGAAAAAAAAAAAAAAAAAACAACAAAAAAAACCTTTACAGTCACACTACTTCAGTTTTAATCTGTTACTACAACTGCACGTTCCCAGCCAGTCTTCTGTTCCTCCCCTAAGACCTTTCTTTTTTTTTTAATTTGGTTTTTCGAGACAGGGTTTCTCTGTGTAGCCCTGGCTGTCCTGGAACTCACTCTGTAGACCAGGCTGGCCTCGAACTCAGAAATCCGCCTGCCTCTGCCTCCCAACCGCCGCTGTCGCCGCCGCCACCACCCGGCACCCCGAGACCTTTCTTAGCCTCAATATTCTAGCAGTTTGCTTTAAGTCTCTCCATCCGGCCGGTCTTCGGACAGATTTAGGCTGTTATCTTACCAGATCAGCAAAGTCTGCATGCCTGGTCCCATGATCCTGTCTTTTCTCTAGGAAGGATGGAAAGTTCATTTTCTGAACATGTGAACTGGGAGGGCATGGGGAGGGGGAGTGAACAGGTTAACCCTGGGAATCTTCCTCAATCTCTTCTCCACCATATTTTACTTTTAAAGACAGAGTCTTAATTTAACCCAGGCGGTCCTCGCTAACGATGACCTTGAATTTCAGACCACTTCTGTTGCCACCTCCTGACCACTGATATCACAGGTGGGCGCCATCAGTTTGTGTGTCCTGAGGGTGAAACCTGGGGCTTTGCGCATGCCACGAAAGCATTCTATCAACTAAGCTATATCCTCAAACAGGGTCGCTCACCGATTGACTAGACAGACTGGCCAGTGAGCCCTGGGCATCCTCTTGTCTTTGCCTCTCCAGCTGTGGTAGTTCAGGTTTATACCAACACGTTTGTTTGTTTGTTTGTTTGTTCGTTTGTCTGATTGAGTGTGGACCCTGGTGATTCACACTCACATCTTCATGAATTCATTGCTAGCACTCTCCTGCCTAGGCCATCTGCCCAGCTCTTTGTTTTGAAGTCACTTTTCACAACATTTTCAATTTACTTGTTCTGGAGAGAGCTACCACACACAGACTCATGTTTGCTATAGCTAATATAAAGTAAAAAAAAAAAAAGAAAAAAGAAAGAGAGAGAGAGTACCCCATTGATTTTGTTAGTTATTGAGTAAGTGAACATTTTTAAACGTTTGCTAGTCAGCTAATGAAATTCATATCTTTGTGAATCGTTTGAATTCTTTGTTTCTACTATAGAAACTTGTGTGCTTTTAATTTTTTTCTTTACCTTTTTCTTTCCTACATAGGTTCTCACCATTTAGTTTAAACTGACCTTCAACTTGCATTCCTCTGGCCTCTGCCTCCTGAGTGCTAAGATATGGACCTGCTGCATGGCTTCAGTGCTATAAACAAACACACACACACAAACAAGCTGGAAATTTGTCTCAGCAGCTAGGGTTATTACCTGCTTTCCAAGGTGACCAGGTTCCAATTCCCAGACGCCATATGGTAGCTCCTCTATAACTCTAGTTCCAGGAGATCTGGTGCTCTCTTCTAACCTGTGTGGGCATAAGCCATGGTCCATGTACATACATGCAGGGAAAACACCTAAACACATGAAGTTAAAAAAAGAAGAAGAAGAAGAAGAAACAGGGCTGGTAAGATGGCTCAGTGGTTAAGAGCACTGACTGCTCTTCCAGAGGTCCTGAATTCAATTCCCAGCAACCTCATGGTGGCTCACAACCATCTGTAATAAGACATGTTGCCTGGAGTGAGCAGGACTGGAAAAAAAGGGAAAAAAAATATATATCTTATGAGTGGGCTGTACATAATTAATTGTATTTTTTATTTTTGAAATTAAATTTTATATGCTTAAATATATTGATATGTTTCTTTATAGTTTTTATACTATTTTAGGCTTAAAATTTCCTTCCATATCCACTGGCTATCGAGTTATACCTATTATAACTTTATTACTTATACCTTATTTTTGTTAGAGAGTTTTAAAAAGTTTTACTTTTAACTCCATCCATCTGGAACTTATTTTGCTTTATTTTTAGCTAATGTGCAGAAATTTCTAATACATTAGAGATATTATTCTTATGCCTTCCAAAATTACCCCAACTTTTTATTTCCCATTTTAAGTCCATCTTATTTTGATTTTGAACACATAGAAACATTAAATTTTTGGTAATTAAGTCTATTAATCATGAGTGATTTCTCCTTGCTTTTTAGCTTAGAAAGGACCCCCAATCTAGAGATTTAATATACACTCATATTTTCATTTTTTTCCAATTTTTACTTCTCTCTTTACTTTGCTTTCTCTTTCCTTAGGGTTTGCATCCTGGTGGCTTTCAGTACAAAAGAACTACTAAGCTTGCCTAAAGCCACTTCTGCCTCCTGGGGGACTTATAGAGCTGGAAAACCATGGGGTTGAGATGAGTTTTCTTCATACTGCAACCTCCCCTTTCCCTCTTTCATTAAAAAAAAATAAATAAAACAGTTCAGTTTCCAGTTTCCCAATAAATATTCATATATCTGACAATTCATAAGCTGTTGAAATGAAAAGCTGTCTTTGGATATTTGGTATATAAATTTAGCCATTTCTGCAGAGAGAATGAGAGCAAACAGACAAAATGGCCTAGTTTCTGAAGAATGCTCTTGATTCTCCTTAGACCTGGGGGTTCTGTTCTACGTCATTTCCTTTGAAGTCAGTGGGGCTCTGTGCAGGACCTCTACACAAACGGCACACCAGTCTCTATACATGAAGGTGTGAACTGCCATTACGATAAACTATCCGCAGTGTGGCCGAGGGAACATTGGCTTAATACACTTGGCGGTTGCCCTTGCAGATCCCACTGTCTGTGAGAGCTTTGTTCGACTGGAGCAAACAGGACCGTTTTGAATCTTGACACACAAGGGCTCATTCAGCAGAGCATCCCGTTCTGACAGGAGGCATAGTGCTGGGCAGACCTTGCAGTTGCGAGCCAGCACACTGAGGGCATTTCCCTCATATCCTCCCCATCTGTAAAGAGTCTGTTTTCCAGTCCCCAACGTGATTTCTCTATAGATTGGAGGGATGTATAAATAGTTTATGTGTTTACGTTCACGCAGAATGGAGGGCGAACCGTAATCTTATAAAAGTAGCTTGACCTTTCCAATAAGGGAAGAGAATTCTTTGGGAATTTTACTTATGAAGGGGGTTGCTTTGTGAAAAGCAGAGTGTGTCATAGAAATGAACGTGTTGGAAACACGGAGTGGCGTACAGTTGCTTTCAACCTCAGGGATACTGCGATACTGTTCTGTCCATCAGTCTGTAGAATCCTCCGTCCTCTATTCTAATGTCTGTGTGCCTAAGTCAAATGATGTCAGGTTCTTAATCCTATAAACGTTGGAATGAATGAATGAGGTAAGAGAGATTAACCAGAGATTCCCCCCCATACCTCTCCCATGAAGGCATGGGTTTTTTTTAAAGATTTATTTATTTTATGTATATGAGTACACTGTAACTGTACAGATGGTTGTGAGCCATCATAACCACAGGCTGATGGGAATTGAACTCAGGACCTCCAGCCCCTCTCACTCTGGCCCAAAGATTTGTTTATTATTATTATATGTAAGTACACTGTAGCTGTCCTTAGACACACCAGAATAGGGCGTCAGATCTCATTACAGATGGTTTTGAGTCACCATGTGTTGCTGGGATTTGAATTTAGGACTTCCCAAAGAGCAGTCAGTGCTTTCCGAAGAACAGTGAGTGCTCTTAACCGCTGAGCCATCTCTCCAGCCCCAGGAGACATTTCCAACTTAACATTTTAAATGTTTTTTTTTGTTTGTTTGTTTTGTTTTGTTTTGAAAACCTGTGTGGGCATTTTACATTATAGACAATATTTACATTTTTGAAGCTGAATGAGATTACCACTGGAGGAAGTGTAGCCGAAGGAGAAGAGAAAGGATCGAGTTGTGGGTGTATCAGTTTTTTGTTTTGTTTTGTTTTGTTTTTTTATTGGATATTTTCTTTATTTACATTTCAAATGTTATCCCCTTTCCTGGTTCCCCCACAAACCTCCTATACCACCCCCCTCACCCTGCTTCTGGGAGGATGCTTCCCCCACCCACCCATCCATTCCTGCCTACCCACCCTGGCATTCTCCTACACTGGGGAATGGAATCTTCACAGGACCAAGGGCCTCTTTTCCCATTGATGCCCACAAGGCCATCCTCTGCTACATATGCGGCTAGAGCCATGGGTCTCTCCATGTGTACTCTTTGGTTGGTGGTTTAATCCCTGGGAGCTCTGGGTGGTCCAGTTAGTTGATATTGTTGTTCCTCCTATGGGGATGCAACCCCCTTCAGCTCCTTCAATCCTTTCTCTAGCTTCTCCATTGAGGATCCCGTGCTCAGCCCAAAGGTTGGCTGTGAGCATCTGCCTCTGTAATGGTCAGGCTCTGGCAGAGCCTCTCAGGAGACAGCTATATCAGGCTCCTGATATAAGAGATTTAAGAGATTGAGGAGAAGTATAAGAAAAAACGTCTTGGAGATCTTTCCACAGTAGTCTGTAAGGACTAGCTACACTCTTTGAAGTAATAGTGACATTGAAGGCCAGGTGTGGTGAATTGTCCCTGTAATCCCAGGTCTTGGGAGGCTGGGGCAAGGGGTTTACTAGACAAGCTTTGAACTTTCCAATAGCCACACTTTAAAAAAGAAAATACTGGGATTCTTTGATGTCCCCACGTTTTCTATACTTTTTACAAATCCTTTAAAACATTACGTTCCATTTGAGAGTTGGTCTTAAGTCACGAATGATGGAAGCAGTCTTTCAAAATTAACGGCTCTGTTATTTACACTGCACTTATCACAAGATGCCTTGCAGCCTACGGCTGGCTCTTTTTCTAGGAGCCCACAACTCATCTCCCCAGCTGGCATTTTTATTCTCTTCTGGGACTCTTCTTGGTATTCTCTGTAACGTCCTGTGCCTTGTTCACAATAATCGTGCAATAAACATTTGCAGTGGTTTAGATTCAGGGATATTTCAAATAAACATTTTTAAAATTAGAAATAACTGTGGATTTCTACATACCTATGTATCTTTTTAAGTGCATTGAGCTTGCTGTAGGAGTAAGAAAAGCTCAGCTGTTGATTTACCAGAAGAGAAACATTTTAAAGATGTGTAGCTAGGACTAATTGCTTAAATATCCTTTCTTCTTTCTCCAAAGGTTGTTGGCTTTTTCTTCAGGGAACACTCTCCTGAAACACTCCAGTCTCTGCTCTCCAATACCATCTCCACATGTGCTCAGTCTTTGTAGGTGAGACAAGCTGCCTCTGTGAAATACAGTTTGCACGTGAGTTTCTGCTGCTTCAGAGCAACTTGAGGATTCTCTCTTGCCACCCTCTACATCCTTGGCATCTCTCCACAGTCACCACTCAGAGAGCTCCTGCTCTGCTGGGTTCTTCACCCATGCACATTCTGGAAATTGCAAGAGAATTCTATTACATGGCCTTGGAAATATGACAGAAAATGAAATTTGCTTTACCAAAAATGGAGGTATTTGAAATGGATATTGTTCCATTAGGAGTCTTAAGAAGGCATAGTTTGCCGGGGGGTGGTGGCGCATGCCTTTAATCCCAGCACTTGGGAGGCAGAGGCAGGCGGATTTCTGAGTTCAGCCAGCCTGGTCTACAGAGTGAGTTCCAGGACAGCCAGGGCTACAAAGAGAAACCCTGTCTCAAAAAAGCAAAAAAAAAAAAAAAAAAAGAAGGCATAATTTTCAGTGAGGTAAAATGGCAAACAGGGTGCAAGTTCCTGATGTAGATCACTGCTTGGTAAATATCAGTGTTTACAATCCCTCACACACTAATGGGTACCGAGGTGCACAGTGAAGTAACCATGGTTGACTCTGTGTGTGTATGTGTGCTTGGGCGTCAAACCTTGGTTTGACACAGCGGGTAAGTACTCTACCACTGAGCTACACCCCTGGCATAACTACTAACTTAATACTTCAAGACTGACAGTGGGAAGAATTTTGATAATTCTTAATACAAAGAAGTGATAAATGTTTGAAATAATGACTATACCAATTACCAATTGTATTGTTGGATACTGTATACAAAATTTAAATATCACACTATTCTCCATAAACATGTATAAATAAGTCAATGAAAACCTTAATATATTAAGTATATGTAAGACATATTTATACATTATGTATTATATGTAAGTATATTATAATATACACATATATTTATATATAGAACATATAAATATATACAAATATATATAATATATAATGCAAATATATAAATATATTTATATAATATAAATTTAAGTGTATAATACATTATATTTACAATATATTATATATTATATACAATGTTTATTATATGAAATATATAACATAAATATATAAGAATATGTTATAATATATTATTTATATGTAATAAATATATAATATATTGATCCCTAGAACCCAATGGTAGAGACAGCCAGCTCCCACAAGTTGTCCTGTGACCCCCACCCATACAAATAAATAAATACACATAATTTCACAAATATATAAAAGTAAAAATTAGAGTTATATTATTATATATTATATGTAATAGCATATATAACATATGTAATATGTAGTATATATTATTACATTACATATGATATTATAATATGTATATATGTTATATTACATACATGCCAGGTTTGGTAGTATATGCTTGTAATTCTAGCATGCAGGAGGTTGAAGATTAAGAGTTTGATATCAGGCTGGGCTATAAAAGAAGATACTAACTCCTAAAACAAAAACAAAGCAAAACTATTTACCAAAAGACAAGCATGTGTAAACAATTAGATTCATTGTTATAAATATGAATATGTCCCACTCACAAAGCAAACAGCAGCATGTTTGTGACTTGCCATGTATGTGTTTTTTAAGTACTGCAGATTAAACTTGGGCCTTGTACATGCTTCAGTCCTCAGAACAAGCTGACATTAAAATCTGAAGAATGATCCTAATGTCTAAAGAGCTTATGGCATCCGTTAAGTAATTTCATTTTGTTTTGCCAAGCGTGGTAGCACATGTCTTTAACCCCAGCACAGGAGGCAGAGGTAAGCTATTCCTGTGAATTCGAGGCCAGCCTGGTTTACATAATGAGTTACAGGCAGCCAGAGCTATGGAAAGAAACCCTGTCTCAAAATAATTACAATAATTTAAAATATATCCTTTTAATATTAAAGTTTTATTAAAATCAAGTACAAGGAAGTCCAAGCGAACTCTGATTTTTACTTCTATATACTTGTGAAAATACTGCATTCTTTTACAAATTATGTTTATTTATTTATTTGTGTGGGTGGGGGGTCAGAGGACAACTTGTGGAAACTGGCTCTCTCCACTATCATGCGGTCCTAGGGACCAAGCTTGTAAGTTGTTGCCAAGCTTGTAAGTTGTTACTACAAGTGCCTTTATCCACTGAGCCATCTTACCCATAAACATGCTAACTTCTTAAAACAATTTTTGGGGGGTTCTGTTCTTTTAGAGCCTTAAGCATATATGTCATAAACACACGCATCGCCTGCATATCGGGTTTTGTTTGTAGGAATGTAAGTGATCTTCCAAGGGCCCTCATCATTTGTCATAGTTGTCTGTGGAGAGGAAGGAGCTAGGGAATTGGGATCACTAGTTGTAAAGAGGTGCTTTCAGATTTTACCAGCACACCCATCCTATACAATCAAAACAATGTCATTTATTCCATAAACAGCCATTAAACTGAAAACCAAATGATTCACTATTTCCTGTGTTATCTAAATTTCACACTACAGTGCTTGTACGGTAAATGCTGGCTGGCTGGCTGGCTGGTGTGGTGGTTTGGAGGAGAACTGAAATCATTCCTCAAGTTGTGTGCATTGATTTTACTTTCTCTTGGGATAGAGAAAGTATCCTTTGTTAGCTTTTTTACCCATACATTGTGTCCAGTCGCTGTCACCTCTATCACTCAATGGGCTCTTCTAGTATTCCTCTAGATGGATTCTATTAATGTCACTTAGTTAAACTCTGGCAGAAACACAAGTTAGGCATTTTCAAATGTCCTTTCATAGTTAAAGAAATAGACCACCTGGGTTAGAGAGACGGCTCAGTGGTTAAGAGTACTGGCTGCTCTTCCAGAGGACCTGGGTTCAATTCTCAACACCCACAAGGCAGCTGACAAGTGCAGGTGACTCCAGTTGCAGGGTTCTTGAACCCTCACATGGATATATGTGCAGTCAAAACACCAATGCACATAAAGTAAAATAAAATAAAAAAAAAAACCACTTTGGGCTGGAGAGATGGTTCAGAGATTAAGAGCATCGACTGCTCTTCCAGAGATCCTGAGTTCAATTCCCAGCAACCAAATGGTGGCTCACAGCTATCTGTAATGGGATTTGATGCCCTCTTCTGGTGTGTCTGAAGACAGAGATAGTGTACTCACATACATACAATAAAATGATATCTAAAAAAAAAAAAAGAAAAAAGAAAGAGACCACCAGTTGGTAAGATGGCTCAGGGGTAAGGGTTCCTGCCATCAAGACTGAAGATGTAAGCTCTATTCCCGGGCCCCGCATCATGAGTAGAAGAGGCAGTGACTCTCTCAAATTGTCCTTTGGTCTCCTCATGTGCACTGGGGCACAAAATGCCTACTTCTAACAACTAGCTAAATAAATGTGATTTAAAAATAAAAGAAACAGGCCAGAGAAGTTGGCCTTGCATAAATCGGTCACACAGCTAGGGTCAAACAGGGCTAAGCTGTCTCTCTCTGGCAGTATAGCTCTGGATTCTGCAGAGGAAAGGAGGAGAGAATGGAACTGGTCCGTGGTTTACGATTCTGACTTTATTTCATAGTTGGCATACACACTTTTGTCTAATTGGGAGGTGACTAAAGGCATCTGGGGCTGGTTGAAAATTACTATTATTATGAGGATGATTATTATAGTATTTAGTAATTATGCAGGGCTTTATACTTCAAAGACCTGTGCTTTATAATCATTTATTAGCCATGTCTCAAAACATCTCTATGATATAAAGATGCATTTATCATGCGTATTTTGGAGGAGGAGCTGAGATAGAGAGAGAAGGGCAACCATTTTAAAAATAAAGAGAAAGACATAGGTTGTGTATGTGTTTCTGTGTGTGGTGGGTGTGGGGAAGTAGGGGATCAGAGGACAACCCTCACACGATGTGGGTTCTAGTTAGCAAACTCTGGTGATCAGGCCAGCACCCTTTTCCATTGAGCCATCTTGCTAGCCCCTGGGCCAACACTTTAATTTTAAAAAAACAAAACAAAACAAAACAAAACAAAAAAAAAAACAAACCAACCAATGAAGTTGAAATGTAACCCTTCCCCTTTTACGCTCATTTAAATAACTCAGTCCTGGCAACTAGACGGTCAATTAATTTAACCCTTTTGAAGGACATTATAAATTTTAATTGTTTTCTTTCTTTCTTTTTTTTAAAAAGATTTATTTATTTACTTTATGTATATGAGTGCACTGTAGCTGTAGAGATCATTGTGCGCCTTTATGTGGTTGTTAGGAATTGAATTATAGGACCTCTGTGAGTGGGGTTGATCTTGCTCTGGTCGGCCCCACTCACTCCGGTCAACTCTGTTCACCAAGACACAAAGATTTGTTATTATACCTAAGCACATTGTAGCTGTCTTCAGACACACCAGAAGAGGGCGTCAGATCTCATTATAGGTGGTTGTGAGCCACCATGTGGTTGCTGGGATTTGAACTCAGGACCTTCAGAAGCGCAGTCAGTGCTCTCACCCACTGAGCCATCTTGCCAGCCCCCTAATTTGTTTTCTTAATATTTAATTAAAAATAAAATGCAAAATGTTAAAAATTGATGCCTTTTCCCTTTGAGGTTATTTTTGAGGTTTTGCTCCATATGTGTGAAGGTGACATTTCTGCTCCGATTCAATCTTACTCTCTCCCGTTTCTCCACCCCACCATGTTTTAACTACAGGCACTGGTTTTCCAGTGGCCGTCTTGTGTTGAGTTGGTTTGCATCCATTGTCTGGGAGGAAAAAAAAAAAACCTTTGCTCACTGTATGCATTGGACTCAGTTATAACTTTCAGTTAGAGACAAAAACTTTACACAAGCATTATATGAGAATTTCAGAAAATTTCACATCTGGCGGTTTGTACACTTCAGAATGAAGATGATAAACACGTCAGTGTGTCGTGGGTAGCAGAGGGAGGAGCATCCTGTAGATTTATTCCGGAACCCTCTAGATGGTCCTGGAGCAGATAGGTGCATTCTTCCACGAACCGAGTGTCTTTTGGGTGGGAGGCAATCATGGCTATGTCACATGAAGAAGGCTGTGCCTCTGGAAACAGATTGTCTGTATTCTTACCCTGGTTCTGTTCCTTGCTATCTAACTTCATCAGCAGCACCTGCTCTCCACTCAGAACAAAGGGGACAGAATGGTTAGGTCTCAATCTTACAGAGGTGCTTTTAAGTATCTCATAGTTTCCTCTCTTTTCCATACAGTTGACAACTAGAATCTATATCCCTGCTTAAGTCATTGGTGGTATGGATCTGGGAATGTAGCTCAGTCGGTCCGGTATTTACCTAAAATGTAGAAAACCCTGGGGTCCATCTCCAGCACCTCATAAACTCAGGTTCAGGCCATCTTTTGCTACCTAGTGAGTTCAAGGCCAGCCTGGGCTACACATTTTGTTAAAACAACAACAATAACAACAACAAAACAAAATCCATTGGTGTTGATTAATTTGTTGTCTATGCTTGCCTTTGTGGGATCTCAAGAGCTGGTATCCAAGAAAACTCTCAAACTCTCTCAAAGTACATTGGAATAAATAGTTATGACAAGAGTCATACCAGCACTTGAGTGGCATAGACAGGCAGGTCTCTTTGAGTTTGAGGTCAGTATGGTCTACACAGTCAGTTACAGTCCAGCCAGGCCAGCTAAGGAGACATAGTGAGACTCTGTCTCAAAAACAAGAGACAGAAGAGATGGACCTATGGTTAAAAGGCACTGGCTGCTCTTTTGGAGGACTGGGTTTGATTCTTAGCATTTACATGGCAGCTCACAACAGTTGTAACTCCTGTTATGGAGGTTGGGGGGATGGGGAGAGGGAGGAGGGGAGGATGCCACCTTCTGCCATTTGCTGTGCATATATATGGTAAACAGACATTCTTGGAGGTAGAACACTCATCCATATACAAATAACCAAACAAGCAAGCAAAACAACAACCACAACAAATCCACAAATAATAAAAACTACCACTACCACCAGTAACAACAAAGAAGAGCATACACTGCTTTCCCAGGGACCCTAAGTGTCCCCAGTACCTATACTGGATGGCTCACAATGGAAAGAAACTTAAGTTCCAAGGCATCTAAGCCTCTGAACTCCTTGGGAAGCTGCTCTCACAAATATACATAGTCACACACAGACACACGCCTACACACATCATTAAAAATAAAATAAATCTTGTGGGTGGAGAAATGGCTTAATGGTTAGGAGCAAAGGATGATCTTACAGAGGATCTAGGGTTCAATTCTCAGTACACACATGGTGGCTCACAACCATGGATAAGTCTACTTTCAGAAGATCCAGTGTCCTAATCTGACTTCTGTGGGCACAAGGAAAACGTTCATACACATAAAAAAAAAAAAAAATCAAGAGGAGGGAGAAAAATCTTTAAAAAAAACTTTGAGCTTATTTTATTTTTATATATTTATTTATTGGTACAAAACTACGGGACACATATATTCCAGAGTCGTTTTCAAATCTTCCTGCACCCACCTAGTATAAAACACTTATGTATTGTACACAGAAAAAAACTCTAGTTAGGCATAGTGACGCTGGAATCCCAACCCTTGGAAGGTGGAGGCAGGAGGATCAAGAATTGGAAGTTAGCCTGAACTACATAGTAAGATCCTGTCTGAAAGTAACACTGAAACATCTAAAAAGCTCTTCAGGCTGGGAGGTTTGACGGTATCAGAGCAGGCAGTGAAAAATGTCCTAGGGAAGCTCTGGAGCTCAAGACGGGTGGTAAAGGACCAGTCCTGTGTTAAAACAAACGAAACATAAACAAAGACCTCCATTATCTCCAGGCCTGGCTAAGGGTGAAACCAGAAGTGCACAGCTCTTTTGTTTAACAAACTGCCTTAATGGATCTGGGAAGAGGTGCTTTGCAGAGATGGGTTCTTGCTTTGAGTAGTTCCACCAGGCATGGGGTCTGTGTGATTGGAATTCCATGGAGTAGCACTCACGCTGTGTTCTTTGTGAACAGTATCCCCTGGAATTGTGCAACCTGGCTATTAAGTCAGTAAAGATGGCCTGGAGTCTGGCCTGAGATAAAGATTAACACCTAAGTCCTTCTACATAATAAAATAACAGGAATTTTAAGTCGTCTTTGGGGTGGGGGTGGGGTGGAGAGGGCTTAAAATGGAAAGGAAAAATAAAAGCTTTGGATTGAATGTGTGTTTAGGATGAAGGTGGTCTAGCTTTTGATACCGAAGCATTTGAAACCCAAGGTCTTGGGCATGTTAAGCCTGCTATCATTGAGGTATATGCCATCCCCCCCTTGATTTTTTAGTCAGGGACTTAGTATGTATAGTTCAGACTGGCCTTGTGCCTTCACTTGCTAAACACTGGGATTACAAGTACACATGTGGACTACCTTGTTCTGCTCTCTGTAGTCAACAACAACATGCAAGATCTGCTATTAGCTTCTATATCCTTTAGGAGACACTGGCAAATGAAGTTAGACTTTTTTTTTTTTTTTTTTGGAGAAGGAGTGGGGCACTAAAAGCCCAGACTCACAAACGTGAGCAGTGTGTGTCTAAACACATACAATACTATAATTTGCCTTTTTTTTTTTTTTTTTTTTTACTGTTTTTCTTCAAAGAGCTGAAAGCACTTTTACTCCCTCATTTCTTCTGACATTCTAGTGTGGGCAGGGCAGATTTATGATAGCATTATTTATAGATGGAGAAATTGAAAATAGAGATTAAATCACTTACTCAACGCTGCGTGGCTGGGGTGGTGGAGCCGCTGGAATCTGCTTCTCCAGGCTCCAGCCACAAAGTGGAAAGCGCAAGAGCTTTGGAATTAGAGGGATCTTTGAGCAATGCTGTTTCTACCCCGGAACAAGAATGCGGCCTAAAGTCAATTACTTCACCTCGGGCCTCGGCCATTCTCATTTGTAAAAGTAAGACCATAAAACCTCACAGCACAACGAAGATCAATTTAGAAAATGCATGTAAAGCCTCCGACACAGAGCAGGTTTCAAGTAAGATTTGTTCACCCCCCCAACCCCCACCTCAGATCATCTGGTTCAGTTTCAGTACAAATCAAAAATAATTTCCCCATTAAAACTCACTTTCTCCATTTTTAGCTCCTGTGGAAAGAAAAAAGATGAGTAAAAATGTTCCAAAATGTCATTTAGTTAACCAGGAAGCCTTTTTTTCCTCTCCTCTTTCTTTTTTTCTTTCTTTTTTTCTAACTAGGCGTGTAGCTCAGTGACATTTGCTTCCAAATGGGCTTGGAGCCTTGAGTCTGCAGCACTACAAAACTAACACTCCTCCTTCCAACAAGAACAACAATCCCAGGTTGTAGATTTACCATAATTAAGAGAAGACTTTGCAGAAGATAGGCTACTAGAACGCTGAAGTTCTTTAACTCCGACGTCTTATCAGATGCTCTGGTTGCGGAGGAGGGACTCTTAAAACTGGGATTGTTCCGCCTAATCCCAGAGTTACAGCTTTACAAGGTCTGGGCGGGGCCTGGTAATTTGCATCTTTAATAAGTTCCCAGGTGATGCTGAGTTGCCAGTCCGGCGACACACCTCGAGAAGCACTACCCTGGGTAAGTGAAAGGTTGGAGATGGGGCCCAGCAATTTGTTTAACAAGCCCTCCAGGTGATTGGGAGGCACTTTCAAGCTTGAGACCTGCTGGCGGTGTTGTGAACTGCATCTGAGAACACAGATTCACTTTTAAATCCAGGCTTCACCACTTATCAGTTATATGACAGTCTGTGATTGAGGGTTCCCCTCACTAGGTCTCTAGGCTGTGTGTGTGTGTCTGTGTCTGCCTGAGGTGCTCCTGCTGGGATTGGGGGGTGGAGATGGTTAGTGGCTGCAGACAGCCTAAGTTTTGTCTGTGCAGGGCTCAAATTTTTTTTTCCTTTAGTCTACTAGGAGGCATGAAAGGCTGCTTGAACTTGAGAATTGTGGAAGTATTTACAAACATTTCTGCAATTACATAAAACACAAGGCAATACTTTAAATACAGCAATAGTGATGGGATTGTTTGCATCTTAATCTTGTAATAAGGGGTTTTCTTTTACTCTGCCTTTCTCAAAGCAGAATGTCTTAAAGCTCTTTGCAGTTTTTAACAGATAGTATGTGTGCTAAGAAACTTTTCTTTTTCTTCCTTCCTTTCTTTCCTCCTTATCTTCTTCCTCCTCCCCGTCTTCTTTTTGGACAAGAGTCTTCCTTCGTAGTCCTGGCCACCTTTGTCTGGAGACTCACTGTAAAGCTTAGGCTGGCTAGAAACTCTCTGGACTCTTCTGCCCCAGCCTTTTTAGACTGCTGGAAACAAACTTCCTCCCCAGGCTCTTTGTGGGGCTTCACTTCAGACTGAAAACCTGCCTTCAATATTTGATGTGTTTCTTGATTTTGTGGCAGAGGAAATCTTTTAAGATCGTCTCTCTTCCTGACATCTGACTCTGTAGGCTCTCATACTGTCTGTCTTCAGTCAGAGTTTCAAAAGTGCCCAGGTTGCTGGGCAGTGGTGGCCTTTGATCCTAGCACTTTGGGAGAGAGACTGAGGCAGGCGGATTTCTGAGTTTGAGACCAGCCTGGTCTATAGAGTGAGTTCCAGGACAGCCAGGGCTATACAGAGAAACCCTGTCTCGAAAAACCAAAAAAGAAAAGAAAAAAAAAAGTGCCCAGGTCTTCTCTATTGCTAGTTACTGGTTAGGTATAAGAATTGTTTGGACTTACTCAGTCCTAGGTATTCTGAAATGTTTACCATGCATTATATTATTTTTAACGTCTACAATCCAGGGATGAACACCACACACACCCACACGCACGCACGCACGCACACATGCACGCATGCACACCAGTGTGAAATGCAAAAGTAACAGGATCCTGGCACTAAGATTGCAGAGCTCGTCATCTCAGCCTTTGTTTAAAGTGCAAAGAATGACCGATATAGGGAAATACAGTGTGGCTCCCGTCTTTGGATAATTTCAAGTCGTGTGTTTGGGGCAAATGAGAGTTCTACGCATACCACAAACTAAAATAAAACCAAGAGCCAGCATATGTGGTAAAGTTTGATACCTTGGCCGGTTTCCTTCCCTGTAAGACATAGAGAATAAAAGCCCCAATTTCCAGGAGTTTGAAGGTTATTTAAAAGAGTTAACGCGGCCGAAGCGCAGAACGAATGCACTGTCTACCTTCCTTCCATAAATGTCAACTGCATTTTCATGCGGGACACAAGCGAGTCAGGATAACATCGCCCGCCGGTCGGCGAGCCGGGTGAATGCACTGGGCTCGGCTAAACTAGATTCTCCGAGCCTCCGTAGAACTAAGTGGCTGGAAGGGACCGATCCTGATGGCCGTTAAAGTAAGGAGTGCAAGCAGTAGCCTGGGGCCTGCGGGACCACCGGGGTGAGCAAGGAGCCTGGGGGTGGGGGCGTGTCCGCTGGCGCCCGGCGCGGAGGCCCCGCCCCTCCCGGGAGGGCTGGCAGCTCCAGCCTGCGAGCAGTTCCGGTGCCAAACCCTGCCCTCCCCCGCTGGCCCGGAAGTGCTTGTCTAGGGTTCGGGCTGGAGAGAGGCCTTGTAGACCCAAGCGCCGAGGCTCCGTCGGCTCCGCGTAGGGGGTCGGGTCGCGGAGAGAGTGAGGAGCTCCGCGGCCGCCACCCCGCGCCCTCGCAGCGCCTTCGCGCCAACGGTGAGTAGCCGGGGAAGCCGAGCGCGGCCTGCGCTGGGCGGGCG
>JADRCC010308746.1:0-11072 GCA_019843855.1 Hylomyscus alleni | reverse complement strand
TTTTTTTTTTTTTTTTTTGGTTAATATCCACTTATTAGTGAGTACATACCATGCATGTCCTTTGGGTCTGAGTTACCTCATCCAGGATGATATTTTCTAGTGCCATCCATCTGCTTGCAAAACTTAAGATGTCCTCGTTTTTTAGTAGCTGAATAGTATCCATTGTGTAAATGAACCACATTTTTTTGTATCCATTCTTCTGTCATGGGACATCTGAGTTGTTTCTAGCTTCTGACTATCACAAATAAGGCTACTATGAACATAGTGGAACGCATGCTCCTGTGACATGGTGGGACATCTTTTGGGTATATTCCCAAGTGGGATTTATGTGTCTTCAGGTAGATCTATTTCCAATTCTGAGGAACCTCCAGATTGATTTCCAGAGTGGTTGTACCAGTTTGCAATCCCACCAGCGATGGAGGAGTATTCTTCTTTCTCCACATCTTCTCCAACATGCGTTATCATCTTTGAGTTTGATCTTAGCCATTCCGATTGCTGTAAGGTGGAATCTCAGGGTCATTTTGATTTGCATTTCTCTGATCACTAAGGACTTGGAACATTTCCTTAGGTGCTTTTCAGCCATTCTAGAAGAAAAGGTTTAAAAATTAGATATGTCAGAGTTTTTGAGTTCTCCCAAATCTCAAGCCTCAAAGATGCACACCTCTTAATGATATAGGTGAAGGAAACTAAGACTCCAATATGGAAGGGTAATTGAGACAATGAGAAAATAAAATAGATTTTTTTCATTATCTATCTCCTTCATTTTTACTCTTATTCTGTCTTGAGGTTAACAAATAAAGATCTCAGAAATAAAGAGCTGATCTTAAAATGATGACATGTCCGTATAAACTCAGGTCTAGCAAATTATATAATGTATTTTTTCTACTTTTCCTAAAGAACAGAACCTAATGAAACTCTGCCTAATATCAAATCCAGATTGAATATTCTATACTACTATTCATCTGGTAAGACCATACCCTAAAACAGAAGATATTCATAAAGCAAGAATGAACAGGAGTGAAACTTCACATGGGATGTTATCTAGGCTATGATATATGACTGAAGCTAGTTAATAAAACATCTTGAGATGTCTGAACAAGAATGAATAAAGGGTTGATTCTTTCATGCAAACATTCAGTTATAATTAGTGATAATCGTTGGGTGTAGTATAATTTAGTTAGTATCTAAATTATAATTGTCAACCATAGGAAATTTGAAATGAGAAAATAAGATGATTAAATTCATTATACTGTGTAGTGACATAAACACTCAGATTTTAGTTATCACAGTCCAAGATCTGAGAATGAGAAATTTTGGGTATTTTTCTAGACAAGCAAATTATTTTAGTCTAGTTCCTTATTAATCATGAACATATTTCTGAAAACACAGAGGAAAAATAATTCTAAGATTTTTCTTGCTCAGAAAAAAAATCCAGAAATATAACGTCAGTGTGACCATTGTTTTCTTTCTTTCTTTTTTTCCCCCAAGACACGGTTTCTCTGTGTAGCCCTGGCTGCCCTGGAACTCACTCTGTAGACCAGTCTGTTCTCAAACTCAGAAATCTGCCTGCCTCTGCCTCCCAAGTGCTGACATTAAAGGCAATGTGGTGACTGCCCTGCTGACCATTGATTTCTTAACTAGTGAAATATCATTTTATATTTATCTTTCATTAGTTTGTTCAGAATAATAAATGTTTTGAGCTTAAGTCTACTATCTGAGAAAAATATGTTATAATAAGCAGTCAAATAAGTAAAAACAATGTAAAAGGACGGATCATAGAGTCAAAAAGCCAAACAGAAAGGTGAATTAGGAAAATAAGAAACACATAGTGCATCAAGACAATCTGTATAGAAATGAACCATGAGTAACTCTGTCACCTTTAGAAAGTGCTCCATTTTTTTTTTAAAGATGTTTTGTATTATCAGCATATATGCAGTCTTATAATTTAGGGCTATACATTCTGATCTGTGATAGACTTAGAAGCCTTTAGGGCAGTGGTTCTCAACCTGTGGGTTGCAGCCTCTTTGTGGCCGAAGGAGCCTTTCACAGGGGTAGCATATCAGATATCCCACATATCAGATGTTCACACATAATAGTAACAACATTATTGTAGTGACAGAGCAACGAAAGTAACTGTGTGGTCGGGAGTCACTACAGTATGAAGAACTGTATTAATGAATCAGCTTAGGATTCATTACATTATTTAGTATTTCTATCTTTCATTTTGGTACAGTCTAGTCCTCTGGATTTTGAGTGTCCCTCACTTTCTCCTCTCTGTCTTCCACACTCAACACAACTCTTTTCTTTTTTATGGTGCGTTCTTTCCAAAATACAGAACAACCGAGAATCACTCTGTTTTTCTTTCACAAGACTCAACTTTAGTTCTTTACCTCAAGATCTTCAGGCATTTTAAATGATGTCAGTTTGCTTGCTTAAAATTCCAGTGCCATAGTGAGGGATAAAATAGGCAGATATTTTAGGATATGTTTATACAATCTTGAATTATCTGTGAAAGCCAGATGAGTGCTGGGGACATTGAAATGCAAGAGCATATTCTTGGGACTATTTGGTTTCCAAAGTTCTTTCAGAGCATCTAGTTCTGCAACAACAACAAACGTCCTTTTGCTCCTGAAACTGGCTCAGACAGAACATAATGAACAAAGAACCATGTCTGCTGGATGGAGCATTGGAGGTAAGCCCATCATTTGCTTAACAAAGCAAGGCAAAAGTCTACCTCTCTAGGGCTCTTTCATCTAGAAACTGGGTTTGGAACCAGCTAGACATAAGCTCTGTCCAGTGGGATCCATCACTTCCTGCTTTTAGAAAGGCACAAAGAATAGGTTCCTTTGTGTTTCCCTACCATTCACCTTTTTTTTTGTCAGGGCTGGAGCTGGAGTTGTGCTTAAATAATGAAGGCTTGTACACATTTCCTTTTTCCCAACTGGGGATTCACATCTTCATTTTCCCAGAGCAAGGTGAAAGCTGCTTTTCAATTCGGCCTACTTTCAAAAGCTGATGTAAAATAATAGGAAGTGAAAGTCTTTCCTAACGAGACAGTTAATTAGAAGGGTACAGTCTCCCATGTCCCTTTCAGTGCCTTTAATTATTATTATTTCTCTTATCCTTGAATAGCTAATGACATTCTTTTCTGAAAGCAGGGAGCAGAGTGAGTGCCTTTTAGCTATCTAGATACTTTTAAATTCAAACAGGTTGGTCCTTATATCTTCTAGCAAGCCACTTGTGTCTGTGTTCTAATTTTTGTATAATTAAGGAGACTTCTGTATTAGTGCACATGTGTACACACCACAAGTTTGAATTCAGGGATCATCAGCTGAACCCAGCTTTGTTTCTCCTGACTACCAGAACAGGTTCACCTCTTTGAAATGGAAATTTACAAAACAACACAATGATAAGATTGAAATCAAGCCACAGGCTGGTGCAGTGGTTTAAACAGAGGTAACACTCCCTTTATAGATCTGACTCATTGTTTTCATTACCTTGTGGACATTCCAACAACATTGTTCTTGCTTAAGTAGAATCTTATCAAGGATCACTTCTTCACACACCTACTCTGATGGGGAAGATGTCCACAAAGAACAAGCTAAAAGCATCCAACCAATAAATTTTTGTCTAGCTTTTGCCAGAGCACTATTAAATGCTCTTTTAATTTCACCTTCTTCATAGTAGGAGGAGGTAGGAATGACTGTTCTCCACCATTGAAAGATCTTTCTTAAAAACAACAGCAACAGCAACAACAAAAACAGTTGTTGGAACAAGGCAACATTCTGATGTTAACTTCCTTGTCACAACAAGAACCTAATGTTTTGAGTTAGAAAGCAAAGGTTTCTAACTAAGGCTACTAAGCAGGTATAAACATAAATATTTATTTATTTAATAAGCATTTTATTAAACGGAGAGATCGCAAGCAAGATACCTATTTCCTACGAGGCCCTTTTTATTATTATCCTTCATATGAAACAGAGGAAGTGAAGGTATAACCTTATTTAATAGTTTTAAAATGCAGGTGGAGAGTAAATTAGAATTGTGTATTCTCTCTGCTTTTCTCACATCTGATCCTGGCACGACCTATTTTTCCCTTTACACTCTAAAGTTTACAAGGTCTTATATTGGCCCAGAAACATCAGTATACATAAAAAAGCTTTTATTTTAACAAAGAAATTGTGTAAAAATTTTATAGAAGAGAACAAACACAAGTTAAATTGGATAGGGCTGTCTGTATGAGAAAACTAAGCGTCACATCGACTTTAAAAATTAGTAACGATGAACTCAGTTACTTACAATGATGAAAAAAATGAAACAAACATTCTTTTCTTATTTTATTCTACCTTTGGTGTCTATAAGAACTGATACCTGGAAGAAGTCTGGCCTGATGTTAAAAAGCCCCAAAGAAAGACTTAAGAGTAAAAAGGTTCACTGTTCCAGGAGGTATTGTACAGCTTTCAGTACTTAAAGTACTACGGACTCTCCTTTAGTCAGTTTTAAAAAGTATCAAAAATGCAGAGTATTTGTTGAATGAATAAATACTGAAATTGAACGTTTTTCATTTTGTTATTGTACATTCCATTTGTGACTACTACAGAGAAATGGACTTGACCTTGAATATTAATAGTTTTTATTCAACTAAAATTATTTTAGCTCTTATAATTTAGAGATATATTATTAGGTATTTTTACCATAATAATTACATATATATGTGTATATACAGGCACACACACACATATATAACATGATTTAATTTTATGTCTTTTTTTTTTTCTTTCTTACAGTGTGACTAGCTTCCCAGTACAACTTGATACGAAATGGGGAACATGACATCATTGACCCATTTCTGATGCTAGAATGCAGTCGTCAACATTTGGCCATTAAGTGTGATAGGTGCTTTTAAATCCAGTATTAGTGTTAGGAGAACACTTTTGTGATGCTAGCATCATTCCCAGTATTAGTGTCCTTGACTTTTTAAAGGGAGAGAAAGAGTGAGCGCAACCACACATACTCATTCTTTCTCTTTGTCGTTGACCATGGGCGTGACTAGCTGTTCTGTGGTCTTGCCTTCTTTACTTTTCCACGGTGATGGGAAAACATTTCCTCCTCTGTCTTGCTTTTAACAGGGTATTTTTATCACAACAGCTAAGACTCCATTGCTGAAGATACCATGTCTATGGACCCTGGGCCTGGAGAAATTAAGCTGGATCTAAGCGGGAGGCTTCCTCTCTGCTGGGAAGCATTCATTGTGCCAGAAAGTGGTAAAGGCTACCAAGGAGAAAAATTCAACAGTCTTACCCAACTGTTAACTCTGCCAGCTCCAATAGTGAGCTGCATGGAAAGATATGTGAAGATAAGCCATCAATTTCTGATTAAATTCAGCGCCTGTTCCCCAGGAAGAAATCAGTGCTTTGTTCTGTGAGCTTGGTCAAGAACTAGTGGCTGCGGTGATCATGGGGCCAATGTTTAACATTTAACAGCTGTTTAACATCTAACAAATGGACAGAGAGGGCTGGAGAGATGGCTCAGAGGTTAAGAGCACAGTCTGTTCTTCCAGAGGTCCTGATTTCAATTCCCAACAACTACATGGTGGCTTACAACCATCTGCAATGGGATCCGATGCCCTCTTCTGGTGTGTCTGAAGACAGCTACAAGGGTACTCACATTCATAAAGTAAATAAATAAATCTAAAAAAAAACAGAAAAAAATGGACAGACATGGGGCAAACTGCCTTATAAATACTCATTTATTCATCCATTGATTAGATTGACTCTTCACCTTGTTCAAGGAAAGTCTTTGTGAAACAGACCGAGCTGAGTGCAGACCCATAACTGGTAAAAGTACTTAGAATTGGGGATTGCTCTTGCTTGAACTTGCGGATTCTTATAATAAATATGTTTATTTCTTTGGACACACCAGAAGAGGGCATCAGATTCCATTACAGATGGTTGTGAGTAACCATGTGGTTGCTGGGAATTGAACTCTGGACCTCTGAAAGAGGAGTCAATGCTCTTAACCACTGAGTCATTTCTCCAGCCCATGAATACACTTAAATTGAGATAAATTATGCTTTTTCTGTATTTTGTTAAATTTAGCTTATTAATTATTTTTGGTAAATTTTAATTTTTTGAAAATTTCCCTCTCTTCCCTTCAACTCATCTCATAGAGTACCCCAACAAATCCATGGCCTCTTTTTCTTTATTATTGTGACATATAAATGTATGTGTGTATGTGTGTACACATATACACACAACTTGCTGAATTCATTTAGTGTTGCTTATATGGATATCATTTTAAGACTGACCATTTGGTATTAGACAAGCCATTAGGGGTCTCATTTCTTGAAAACAACTAATTTTCCCTCTCTCAGAAATTGTCTGGAGTTCTTTTTAAATGAGTGGGGCCTTGGGACACTTTCCCTCTCCACATTGCCATTTTAAGTAGTACTGTCATTGTTCAGGTCTCACTTAGGTAGGCATACTGTTGAGATTTCATAGGTAGAATTTTCCTTTTGTATATAAAAGACAAGATCTTGCAGAAGACATCCTCTGGCTCATATAATTTGTCTTGCCATTATTCTGCAATGTTTCCTGAGCCATAGGTGTGGGGGTTGTGTGGATGGTATGTCAGTTGGAGTTGGGTACCCTACACTCAGTTGTTCTCTGCATTTTGACCACATAGGTCTCACCAGCTCCCTGTTGTTGTACATTTATCATTCATTCTGTTATTTTAAATATATGCCAGGCCTGATGACTCAGTAGACAACTGCCAAGTGTCAATCCAAGATAGTTCCTTTTACTGCTTCTTTGTTGTACCTGACAGGATGATGCACTTGCTTTTTAAAAGAATAAATATTAGCGAGGATCTTCTGAAGTCTTGATAATGGTGGCTTATGTAAGTTCCATGTCCACAGGATGGTAATCACAGTCTCAAACCCGACTCCTGGCTATGAAGTGTCAGGGAAAGGAATCATTAAAAAAAAAAAAAACAACTATTACAGACAGATGTGCCAGGATGACAAGAATACTTAGATGTGTTAGTGGGGACAGTCTTTCCTAATGTCAAGATTCTTAGAAATGCCATCTCTGTGTTTGATAATCATAGAATCTTTTGAGCAAAAAAGTTGTACAATAATATTACTCATAAAAATGTTTAAAAAATGTCAAAAGACATTGGTTTCTACTGATACCCAAATTATATTTTTTAAAAAGAGCATATATACATGTATATATCATATACATGTAACTGACATAGATATGTTTTATATATATATATATATATATATATATATATATCATATATATATCAAGCCTTGTTTCCCTTACACAATTCATTTTTCCTACAGAGTGCCTATTCATCCCTCTGGGAGATCTTTGATAATTTTCCTTTTACTATTCCAAAGACATCAGTAGGGTTTTGTTGTTGTTGTTGTTTGCTTTTGTTTTTTTGCATTTAAATTATGAGTGTGTTGATTCCATCTCTAATTCCAAATAAACAATATGTCTTTCATCTTAAATGAAGGAAAATAAAGCAACATCAAATAGATTGTGTTTCTGAGTCCCTAAACCTCATTGCAAAAGGGAGAAGAAAAGATTATCCTTAGTTTAATTCTGCATCACCTCAAAGATAACCTTCCTGCAATGTCTCTAGTTGATTGATTTATTTGTGTGAGATATTGTAGTTATAATCAAAAAATTATTAAAGGATGGTGAAGTGCTGATGGGAGAATCTTACATTTAAAGTCTTAGGAACCTTAACATTCTTTGTGTTTAGCTTTTAACCTTCTGCCTTGCAAGGTTGAAATCCTGTCTGAACCATTTGACTAAATTTGCTGTTGCTCTACACTAGTGGCCTGGCGATAAAGCTGCACCAAAAGATGAGAATGCATTCTCAATGATGACTCTAACCCCGGGACTATGATCAGATATATTTCTAGTTATTTTTAGAGAATTAAATAACTTAGAGTTTAATTGATAAAGTTGTGGCCTTGGAAAATGCTGCTATGTGTTCTGGATCACTTATCTTACTGTGTTACCTCCTCCCAGAGGATTGTCTCTCTAGACAGAGAGCTACTCTGGCTTGTTTTTAGAGAGATATTCTGTTAGGATCTGTAAATCCCTAGATAAAATTTATGATTCCTTTAAGAACGTCTACTCATCTGACTTTTCAGCTTATCATTTTCCAGTATGCTGAAGAAAGTTCACCTGATAAATATTTCAATATGTGTTTCTGCAACTATCGTTTTACAGGAATGTAATCTGCACACCGTAACTCTTGTTATGCGTGTGGTCACTCAGTGTGTCAGAAGGCTATTTAAAGGAACAGCTAATGAGTCAAAAGGGTGTTAACTGATTGACTTAATCTATTTTTAGATGTGATTTAGATTGATTAACACTTCTGTATTAAGATTGCTATCCAATGTTCAAAGTTTGTTCTATGACAACCTATTGTATCTGGTCACAGTGAGCTCATTTTCAAATCACACCATATTTGATGACATGTGCATTAACATTCAAAGATACAACTTGTCTAGAATTCATTCTTCTTTTAAGTGATAAAAACACCATTAAAATGTGCTTCCATGTCCACCCACTTTCATGTTGCATTATTCAGATACTCGATTATTAATACTTTATGGGATCCGAATCATTTTAGACTTGCAGAGAAACTCAGATCCAGAGACATCCTATATAACTCCTGGGTATACACACTTATAACTCCCAATGAAACTCCATCAAAGAAAATGTATGTTACAACTGATGGCCCTATCTGCCATATCATAATGCCCTCTATGCAAACAACACTTAAGATCATAGTTTGCCTAGTGTTTGCTCTCTGTGTTGTTTTTATGGGCTTAGATAAATATATATTGATAACTAACCCATATTTAAGCATGTTGCACACATTTTTTACTTTTCTATTCTGCCTATTATCTTTCTGTTAATCTTTGTATTCTTTATGTAGCTTTGCATTTTCTAGAATATCCTGAACTTAGAAGCATATAATAGCATGTAGCCTTTTCAGACCATATATTAACATGCATTTAACTTTCCTTCCTGTCTCTTCATGGTATTACAGCTCAACTCTGCATTTCCTGCATTCCTATAGTTTAGATTAGAGATCTATTCACCCACCAATGGCATCTTGGTTACTTCCTGGTTTTGGTAACTATGAACAAAGGTACTTTTATATAAAGAAGCTTTTTAGCTTCTACATGAGCATGCTACAAGTATTATTAAAATTATCTTCAAATATGCCTACACCATTTTTCTTTCCAACAGTGACTAAAGACTGAACAAGAGTCTCAGATGTTCACATCTCATCAGGATTTGGTGCTGTCAGTGTTCCAGAATAGCCACTCCCAGATGTCCCTCAGTTTTTAAACATTTTTAATTTTGCACATGGGCCAAGTGCAAAAATTTGATACTACTGTACTACTTATGCATCGCCTTTGCACAGATATCTGTTGAGGTTATTAACCTCCTTTCAAGTTGGATAGTATTGTTATGAGTATTTTATTCAGTGTCTCTTTTTCTAATCTTTTCTCCTGGATTATGTATTTTTGACTTTTTTTAGCAAGAAGAAATTTATAAAACTTTTGTCAAGTGGAGTTTTATGGAGCTATGAACTATTTCTTTGGTGGTGTGCTTATTTACACTCTACCCAAGGTAAGTTAGGTTTTAACCTATGTTCTAAAACTTTTAGAATTTTAAATTTTGTATATAGGATTTTGATCAATTTTGAATGAACTGTTATGATGGGTATTAAGGAGTATTCTGAAATTATATTATTTAATTTTTTTCACCTAGGGATATCTGGTTGCTCCAGCACCTAAGGTTACAAGAGTACCTTTACCACACAGAATTGTTCTGCTTAAGTAGCTTTATTTTTTTATAATATTTAACAGTTCTTATTCTTTCTTTTAAGATTTATTTTATGTGTATGAGTACACTATAGTTGTACAGATGGCCATGAGCCATCATGTGTGTGGCTGCTCTCTGCCCCCTGCTCGCTCCGGCCCTGCTTGCTCCGTCGTAATACACTGTAGCTGTCTTCAGAAGCACCAGAAGAGGGCATCCAATCTCAATATGGGTGGTTGTGAGCCACCATGTGGTTGCTGGGATCTGAACTCAGGACCTTCAGAAGAGCAGTCAGTGCTCTTACCCGCTGAGCCATCTCGCTAGCCCTTAAGTTAGCTTTATTAAGTTCCAAAGTTAGCTGGTATTTTCTTTGCTTTTAGAATTATACTTATTCATTTTCAAGAGTAGATTTACTGCCCTGAAGTATTCCCATGGTTGACATAGTTCTATGTATATAAACTATGTATTAGCAGAGTTCAGGTATTAAAATGAGATAGAATAGTGAACTGAAAGACAGTGACTGAGGGGAAGGAAGAATTGTTTCCAATTGAGTCTACACGAAGTTTTCTTTTGCAATTTATACTTAAAGCAAGTGTTCCCTGAGATATGTCCATTTTGGTATTTTTATCCCACTAACATCTTCAGGAACAGATGTGTCCTCATTGGAAGTAAAGTGGGATGATGGATAAGAGGAATGTTTGTCTAGCAGAATGTTTCTGGTTTAATCTTTGCTTAACAGAGGCAATCATATTTTCCTGTCCTAGTCTTCCAGGACATTTGGGTCAGCAGTAATGTGACTGAATTGATACTTACCTTGTGAGTTGAAGACATGCAGCAGATTTTAAACAAAGATTATTTAGATTCTAGAAGCAGCTTGACTGATGCCTTACAGATGGCATAATAGCAGTAGTGAGCAGAGTGCCATTGTCTTATTACTCCCACCAACAAAGTGCCTGGCTGTTGAATGGCTAGGAAGGAGTCCTGTAGCTAAGCAGATGTTACAAGAAACAGGAATTACACCCAATCAAGATGGACTTAAGGAAAATAATGAAAAAGATGGGACTGAGAAAGTAGTGAAAAATCTGGGCTTCAGCTGTTCCTCATGAAAGCTACAAAGGAAAATACAATTAAATGTTTTTGTATTTCATAGTCATTTTCTCTATATTTTACACACACACACACACACACACACACACACACACACACACA
>JADRCC010308699.1:0-12629 GCA_019843855.1 Hylomyscus alleni | reverse complement strand
CCTTGAGAGAAATTCCAAGCTAAGGACAGCTTGGAATTGAGTTAGGACATGTTGGAAACATTGTGCTGGCTAGGAAAGATGCCCAATCTTAGCCATTTACGAATCATTTCTTGGGGTACCTTTATGCCTAAATAAGAGGGCGTGTTGATGATTGAAAAGACTAATCTGGAACACGTCTGAGTTAGGAGGTGCCAGCGACTATCTGAATACCCAGGAGGTGCAAGCTCTCTTTTGGGGCCATATCGCCTCTCATCCTTATTCAGGCTTTTACCCCCGATAGTTTGGATATGACTGGTGTAGACAAGAGGGCGTGGCACACATGTATTTGAACACTTGGTCCCAAATGATGATGTTGTTTGGGGGAAGTTGTGGAACCAGAAGGATTGTGTTTATAGTGAGGATGTAGACAGTGATGAATACTGATGCTCAGTTCCTTTTTCCCTTTTGTTCAGTCAAGGAACTCCAACCCTTAGGATGATGTACCTACATTTAGAGTGTCTTTACACCTCAAGTAAGCTAGCCTAGAAACCCCGTGAAAGACATGCCCCAAAGCTCGTTTCCATGGTGATTTTCTACCCCATCAAACTGACAAATTTAAGCACACCAATCAGCCTATGGTCTCTGAGGGAGAGAGTACTACATGATACTTACAAGTTTCTCAGTGCTCAGGAGCTCCAAGAATGGCTGAAGTGTCATTCTCTTTTGGGTTGTCTCGGTCAGCTTTTCTAAGTAGGGCCTGTATTAGTAGACCCACAATAAGGACTCAAAATGAAGAACACCAAAACTATCTTTGACGCCAGTAATGTATAAAGCTACTGTAGGAAGCAACAAAGTCAAAACCGAAAGTCAATTCTGATAAAACAGAACAACAAAAAAAGTCAGTATGGGAGTATGTTAGAAAGAAATAGAGATTATCTTCTCTTCTGAATTCCCAAACTGGAAATGGGTGATGGTGCATAATCTCGTGAAACCTTGAAAACATGTGACGGGTTATTGGTAATGTGTTAACTAATGGAAAAATGGCTCTGTTAAAACAGAATAATTACTATTGTCATTTTATCTTGTTCCCCAGCCACAAGCACCCAGGATTTAAGTGATATACCTAGAAAACTGTAAAGTGTTACATATGCCATGGAAGTATGAACCAAGAACTACCAGACTGGCCTCCACAAGCATGCTGTATTGTGTGACACATACAAAATAAAATATTTTTAAAATATTAAAAGAACAAAAAAGGAATGAAGACATGATACAGCAGAACAAATAGGGTAATGGGAGGACTCTTTAAACGTTATACTGAATAAAAGAAGTCAGACCAAACAAAATCATTGATGATGCATTATTCCATGTCTATAAAATTCTAAAAGATTAAAACTAATCTTTAGTAGCAGAAGCCAAAATAGCATTTGCCTGAGAGAGATACCTAGTGGGAAATCAAAGAGAGTTATTACAAAAAGTTATAAGGAGCCTTTTTCAGGATTCCGAATGTCAATAATCGAATGTGGTAATTATTTCAGCATGCAAACATATGCTATATGTTTTGACTAAATGAATATTACTTAGCAATATATATTGACAATCATACTGCAAAGATAAGCAATGAAATTAACTCTGTAAAAATTGTAAGAAGGATGGTGAAATGGCTCAGTGAGTAAAAGGCAACTATTGCCAAAGCAAGATAAACCAAGTTCAATCTATTGGATCCAAATGGTGGACACAGAGAGATAATTACCATGTATTTCCACACCAATTTCCATACTATGGAGCACAAACATATAAACACATTCTCTCTCTGTCTCTGTCTCTGTTTCTCTGTCTCTCTCTCTCACACACACATGCACACGCACACGCACACGCACACACACACACATACAAATCAGAAGAATTTCTCTGTAATGTGGGAAACGTGGTACAGTGATCAGGGCAAGCAGAGAGCTTGTAGGTGCTAAAAGTATTTCATTTCTTTTGTGAGGATTTTGCTGGTATTGACTCAGTTATTCATTAAAGTATTTCCTGAATTTTATTTTACAATAAAGATAATAATAAACACTAACAAATAAAAGCATGGGTCTAATAATCCAAATAAATATCAAGAGTATCAAATTAGTCTATGCAGGTTTAAGAACAAAGTAAGATAAGCATATCAGGGTGAAATGTAGTGACCTTTAATCCTACCACTCTATAGAGACAGAGACAGGCAGATTTCATTGAGTTCAAGGTGAACCAGTGCTACAAGTAAGGCCTTATCTGAAAAAAAAAAGTAAAACTCCAAGATTTTTTTCTGTTTATAATCAAATTCCACTCTAATCTCAACAAATGTCATGTTTTCTTTTAAATGTCATGTTTTAAGTACATTTACATACTTATACCTCATGTATCAAAGTGTTCATTCACATTTTTATATGAAAAGCAGGGAAATCTAAAGATAGTGTCCCAACATCCCATATGCAGAATTTTATAAGCATTCCTATTAAGTCATACAGTGGTTTGAATATGTTTGGCCCATGAGAAGTGGCACTGTTACGTGTGCCATTGTTGGAGGACGTGCACCACTGTGGGGCTGAGCTTGAGACCCCCTTCCTCGCTGCCTGGAAGATAGTCTTCTCCTGGTGCCCTTCAGAACAAAATATAGATCTCTCAGCTTCTTCTCCAGTGTCATGCCTGCCTGGATGCTGCCATGCTTCCTGCCTTGATGATAATGGACTCAACCTCTGAATCTGTAAGCCAGTCCTAATTTTTTTTTCACACTAACTCAAACTCTATTTGCTTAAAACTTTAATATGGTCAACCAGTGAAGAAATGCACTGTGAGGGGTAGACTCCTCATCAAAATTCAAAGAAATCTCTCTTTAATTTTGGATCATTGGTAAAACTTTACCCAAAAACAGGATGTATTTTAAAAACTTGAATCAATGAAAACGTGAATTAAATATGAAATTAATACTGATTCTGGTGGCCCACTTTTTTTTTTTTTTTTAAAAAAAAAAGGCTGTTATCAAGACAAAAGAACTACTGGCTCTGAATTTCTTTGAGAATGACAAATATAATAAGTTCCAGGAACACCATTCCCTCCACACCCAAGGAAATAATGTGAGTACTGAGTTAACAATCCAGAATTCATGCTCATCTCCCAACTGCCTCACTAGTACAAATTTAGAGTCATGATTCTTTTTGACATTTACAGTTTAGACATAAGCTCATGCTAAGTGACAACTGGTCGGTCAAAAGTACAGGAAAAAAAAGAACAATTATTTAACTAAAACTTTTCTAGTTTTTTGGTTTTGATTATTGTCCAAGTTGCTATTCTCTAGCAAGAACCAGTTTCCATAGCATCCACCTCAAATCATATTGCTTTGTAGTCAGGGCATTCCTTCCCTCCATTAAAAACACAAAGATAGCCAGGCAGTAGTGGCACACGCCTTTAATCCCAGCACTTGGGAGAGAGAAGCAGGCAGATTTCTGAGTTCTAGGCCAGCCTTGTCTACAGAGTGAGTTCCAGGATGGCCAGGGCTATACAGAGAAATCCTGTCTCGAAAAACAAAAAACAAAAAACAAAAACAAAAAAACAAAACAAAACTCCCCACTAAGATGAAACAGTCAATCCAGTGATTAATTGGCATGGCTTTTGTGGGGGTGCGGAGGGGATTGGCAAAGAAAAGACTCAGATAAGATGCCAACTTAAACACCTTAGCATACAATTTTTTTGAGAGAAAAAGAGAGAGATTAAAAGGAGAAAAACATTCTAGACAAATGAAATAGCACCAAAAGCCCATAAATCAAGCTACAGCTCAAACCATGTCCTATGGAGGTTGCCTTTTCGTTTTTAATAAAACCTCTCTCTAAATATCACTTTTAATCTTTCCCAGATGCAGCTTCATCTTCAGACCCTTCATCTCCCTCTTTTCCAGTGGGAGGCTTGCAGATGTCTTCTTTTCTGGAGGGCTTTCTGCTTCCTCCTCCTCTTCTTTGGGAGAAGGAGTTTTTGCCTTTGATGTCATTGAAGCTGTGGGGCGACCCACTTTCCCTTTGCCTTTCACTGGATTTGGCATCACTGTAGCCTTTAGTCTGGGTTTGGGCATTTTTTTTTCTTTTCTCTCAGGTTTGGACTTCTTAATCATCTTTTTGTTTTCCTTTTCTGAACTACCATAATCACTATCATCGTCGTCTTCCAATCTTTCTCCTGGAATGGCACCTCACCATCTTTTTCCGGCTCTTCCTCACTGCCAACATCTTCCAAGAGCATCTCTCTCTGCTTAGAAGCTGCTTTTAAATGCTGCCTGTCCTTGCTGGCGTACATTTTTGTATGATCATATTTTTCATCTCCACTGTCTTCTGCTGAGTGAGAATCATCCTTCTTGGTCTTCACATCTTTTTCTTCCGAGTCTTCACTGTCTTCTTACGAATTTGTTTCAGATCGCCTCTTATTTTTAGTCTCTCAGGGAGATGACCTAAGCTTCTTAGCAGGAGAGCCTGAATCTCTTCCATCATCTTCATCTGCATCATCTGAATCCTGAAACTGTGAGTAATCAACAACCTCCCTATTTCTGACAGGCCAAGACATGTTCCATCAAAGAGCAACCAAGTCGAAGAGCCTGAGGACCAGGACCCCCCCTCCCAGCGCACTCGGTGCCCCCCCTCACCTGCTCTGGCCAGCCTGGAGCAGCTGCTGCCAAGCCCCTAGCTGCTGGCTTCTCAGAGTCTTTGGCTGTTTGTTTCAGGTCCCTGGATCTGACTACCTTCCCTACCCCCACCCTCGCTCCCCTATATCTTCAAAATGGATCAAGCCAGCCCCAATTAAATGTTTTCTTATTTGAATTGCCTTGGTCATGGCTTCTCTTCTCAGCAATGGAAACCTAACTAAGATAACCCTCAGGTGGAAAAACATTATCTACTTCAAAGTTCTCACTGACCTCTCAGTGATCTAAAGGAGATGGACACATAGAGGTATGGGGGAAGACAGACAGAGAGACAGAGAAAGGAGGAGCAGGAGGAGGAGGATATGAGCTAGAGCATAAAGAGACAGAAGAGAAAACTTGAACTTATATTGGAATTATAAGATTTTCATGATGATTTTTAAAATTTCAAAATTGGCCGGGCAGTGGTGGCAGACGCCTTTAATCCCAGCACTTGGGAGGCAGAGGCAGGTGGATTTCTGAGTTCGAGGCCAGCCTGGTCTACAGAGTGAGTTCCAGGACAGCCAGGGCTACACAGAGAAACTCTGTCTCGAAAAACAAAAAAACAAAAAACAAAAACAAAATTTCAAAATTGATTAAACTCAATAATAAGCTTTGTAGGTTGTTAGACTGACTTAGCAAACAAACATTTAATATGATTGCCATCCACCAAATCTCATCAAACAATACTGTGAATAACTGTTAATTTAGAGTAGTTACAAAAGATTATACATTTTAATGCAAAGCTAAAAGATTGTGCATAGTCTTTGAAGATATAATTATATATTTTATTAAATAGTACAAAAGAAGAGTGGAATTAAAATATGCATTATACTTATGAAAGGAAAATCAAGGACTGCAACAAAGGCTTGACATGACAGTACCATTCAAAATAATTTACAGATAAAAGATAATTCTGATAAAAATCACAATGAAAATTTTATGGATCTACACTAATTCTAAAATTCATTGAGAAAAAATTAATATCAGAGTAGATAAGAAAATACTCTAAAAATAGGACAAAATGGAAGGTCTCACTAATTACATTTAAAGGGTATAATAGACCATAATAATTTCTGCAGAAATAGATGAGTGAAATAGAAGAATATCTAGAAGGATTTGCTATATTATATAGCAACTGCTCTGTGAAATGCAGTCCTATAAAACACATTTCAAAGAATCAACTGTTCAGTAAAATTGATTTTAGATACATTTGCTCTCTGTATGGAATACTTTAAAATTGTTCCACATACCATCTGCAAATATTAATGTAATATAAACTTAATGAGAATATAAAATAAATACTTCAGTAATTATAGTACAAAGTATAAAAGCATATTTTTATGAGCTAAAATAGTTATTCCTTCAAATGATAGTAAAACTCATGATGTGAGATACTAATAATCTGGCTGGAAGATTAATTTCTACAATATATAAATAAATCTCTATGTATGTATATAAAGACAAAAATAGACATGATATATTCAGTGATAACTTTCCACACTCATAAGTATATTGGGAGAGCTAACAACCTTATGAATGAATGCTGAGACTCAATAACATCTTAAACCACTTTAAATGACATTGAAATATAAGCTTATAGCTCTCATATAAAAATACTAAAAAAGATACTTGTGGGACAAAGCATAACTTTCTTGTATTGTTGGTGGGAATGTAAATTAGTGTGAATCTGCTGAAAAGCAAACATAAATATCCAGTCAACCAGAAAATGTAAAAAATATAATACTTAACAATTCTAGTTCTTGCTGTACTCTTTTAAAACAATCTTAAATAATTGAACAAGAAGGTATCAAGAAAGAACACCCATTTTCATTCTATTGGTTATAAAAGAAATACATGATCCATTGCAGACTAGACCTGTGATACATTTTCTCATTGAAAGTATAAAGAATGACCCTGATATTTTTCTATTTTTATGAGAAGAACCTTAACATTTATTACAACCAAAAGCAAACTCCTCAGTTATATGTATCATCACCATTCAGTATACAATTTTGAAATGTACAAAATAAATTTATACATATATATGCAATGAAGGCATAAGAATATGAATTAAGAAAGCATATTCAATTATGTGTATATGTTTCCAAGAATGAATCCAAAAAGAGAGGAAATAAAGGATATTCATATGATGCTGTTGAAATTAGTTATTTAGTATTGGACAACCAATTGATTTGTTCTTTCCCAGCTTTCCTTATTTGCCTATAGTGTAAGGTTGATTCCTTGTGAGATTTATCCTTCCATGTTCAAATGTCTCTGGGTATCAAGATGTGTGTGTGTGTGTGTGTGTGTGTGTGTGTGTGTGTGTGTGTGTGTATGTGTGTGTGCATTCATGCAGATATATAGTTAAAGAAAAAGAGGCCATGAATTTGAAAGAGAGTGCTGGTAGAAAGTATATGGGAGGTCTTTGAGGGAGGAACAAGAAGAGAAAAATAGTGTAATTATATTATTATCCTTAAAAATAAAAAAATTAGTTATTTATCTTAGTTTGTTTCAAATGCTACAATAAAATGGCTTGGGTAAGATGGAATAACAGAAGGATTTTTACAGCTTTGCAGACTAGACATAGCAATATCAAGGCTATACTAGTTTCAGTCTCTGAAGAAAGCCTGTTATGTTGTCATTTGGGGATAAGAGCTTGAAATTTCTGGGTTTTCTTTTTTCTTTTTCCATTTGTAGTACTTTGGACTGAACCCAGGGCTTTTAAACATTTTTGGCTAATGATCTTCCACTGAAGTATGTCCCTAGTCCTTTGTAATTCTTTTTAACGTTCATTCTTGGGCATATACCCAAAGGATGCTTTATCTTACCACAGAGACTCTTATTCAACCATGCTCATTGCTACTCTATTCATAATAGCCAGACACTGGACAAGGCCTAGATATCCCTTAGTGGATGACTGGATAAAGAATATATGGCACATTATCAAAATGGAATATTATTCAGAAGTAAGGAAAACAAAATCATGAAATTCATAAGTAATGGATGGAGCTAGAAAAAAAATTATCCTGAGTGAAATAACACAGTCTCCAAAAGACAAATATGTCTGGTTATATCTGGATGTTACATGTTACGTGATTGATAAGCTGTCCACAACTACAATAACCACAGAGTTTAGGTATAGAGTAAGGGACTTATGGTGAGGGAAGGCTCTCCTTAGGAAAAGGAAATTGAATAGTTATGGGAGACAGGGACTGACTACTACAGGAAGATTAAATGGCAAGGGTGAGAGGAAGATAATGTGTGGATATTGGGAGGGCCGTTTATGGGTTCATATGGAAACAATGCAGTAGAAGCTTCATAAACACAAATAAATATGTGAAAGCAATCTAAGTTAGAATCACCAACTAATTAGGGAGAAAAAAAATAGCCCCAACTAAATATCTCTTGCCAAATGAAACCTTCATTTGGTCCTGGGAATGGGTTATATCTAATCAAACTGTTAGCCAAAGAGTACCCATGGAACATCCCCCAAAACCCAGGATACTGCCAAGGGTTTTGATAGCTCCCCACAAACTGGTGGTAATGTTCTATTGCTGAAGATAATACACATGATTCATTGAACATGGAGAGTCTGAGCTGGAGCCTACCTGGAGCCTTCAGTCTTGTTGACTGGTGTTCATGTTATTGGAAGGTAGCCACCAGAGGATAAAGGCAAATGCCAGCATAGCTACAAAAGTCCTGTGATCTACAATGGTGGTCTGCCTTCAAGATACGCTGGTATAGTTGTGGCACAAATGTGAGAGTGACCTTAATTCCGATTGGAATTAAGATTCAGTTAATGAGATGAACCCATACTCAATACTGCTAGAGAGATCAAGAATCTGACACCAGATAGATCAGGAACCTGGAGAAAAATCAAATGTTACTCTTTTGCTAAAGGAAAATAGCCATAAATGACTCCTATAAACATTCTGTTATGCTTGTAGATCAATATCTTGCTCAGCCAGGACCAGAGAGGCTTCTTCCTGCAGCAGATGGAAACAAATACAGAGACCCACAGCCTGACATGTGCAGAAAGTGAGAGATTAAATAGGATGTTTCCATCAACTTTTTTCCTTTGGGGCTCAGTGAAGTCTTTGGAAGAATAGGAAAAAAAAATTAAGAGTCAGAGGGGACTGAGAACAAGAAGGAGACAAGCTTTTCTAGACAAAGACTGACACACATGTGTGTTCTCAGGGATTGTGGCAGCATGCGCAGGGCCTACACATGTTTGAGCCAGATGGGGCCCCAGTACTAAGAAGGGAAGTGGACACATGCAAATGAAAAACTGGTTTTCTCTAATGTAGTGTCACTGTGTATACAAACCATACTTAAGAGTAGGTTCTATGATGAGCAGGAGATGACCAACAGAAAACAATCTCAATTATGTATTACTTTTGGAGGTATTTTGTCTTAAAATGCTTTTTGCTTATATATTATAGTTTCTGATTTTGTTTTTATGGGATTTCTGTGTAAGTAAATGTGTCTCAGGATCTATATGTGTATTTTTGTGCTTTTTATTTGGCTTTTGTTTCCCATGTTTGTTTTGTCTTATTCTGCTTTATTTTATTTTATTTGTTTTATTTTTTAATTTACTTATTTTTAACCACTGAGCCATCTCTCCAGCTCCTATTATATACATTTTACATGCTTGTTTGTATTTTAATAAGAGAGACAAAGACTGGGTGTGGAATTCAGTGGATGAGGTAGTGGGAAGGATGCTGCAGAGAAGCTGCAGGAGGAGAAAATAATTAGAACACACTATATGAATATCAACTGGACACTAAAATGAAGAGACATCGCAGCAAATGTCATTGGAAATAGAACTGACAACTCCATATTTTCCATACTCTTTAAAGTTTTAATGTATTAGTTTCTATTGCTGTAATATAACACCATTACCAAAGGCAACACAAAGAAGAGAAAATTTATTTGGCTTATGATTCTAGACTGGTAAGAATCCATCATTATGGGAGGGAGGTATGACAGCAGATGACTGGAATATAATTTTTAGTAATCACAGCTTCACTTACAAGCACAAAGCACAGAGAGCAACCTGGAAGTGGAGCAAAACTATAGACTCTCAAAACCCCACTGATGCACTTCAGTCTGCAAGACTGTACCTCCCTCAAACCCTCCCCAGATAGTGCCAACAACTGGAAACAAATGTTTAACTACAAGACCCTATGGGGGACATTGCTCATCCACACCACCGCAGTACATAACTGAATTAAGTCATCAAGTAAACTAGTTGAGGGGCATTCTAAAAATGAGCTGTCCAATACTCCAGCAGTTGTTGAGCATGAAAGACAATACTAAGGAAATGCATTATTTGTGTCCTTCACAAATCAAACTATGGGATACTGTATCAGCAGCAGCAGCAGCATTATTATTATAGTGTTGAGGGGGCTTTACAGGAACAGTAAAATATTATGGAAGTGTTAGGGAAAAAAAAACCCTTAGAAACATTATGTTTTTCTGAGTAATTCAGAAAACAGAAGGACTTAGAGAAGTTCACAGTTGCAGGTTGGTAAACAGCTGCCAGGATTTATATTTCTATGAGTTAGATTCAGTGACACTAAAGTGGATGGTTCTGTTTAGGTAGTGGCAGACAATTTTCTCCACAGTATTTTTTTTTTATTATTTTATTTGCCCTTAGTAAATTTTCTCTGGAATATTTACATAATTTGTCATTACACAAACATGCTATTTTGCACATATTGTTGCCAATAGTGTTAGTTTCCTTCTGCAGATCTTGTCAACAACAATTATTCTAATGGCAATATTTTACTCTTCTTTGCATCTGAATTTATTAACAGTTTTCAATAGTCAAGCAGTGGTCTTCTAATGCATGCTATTATTTTTTATTTATTCTTTGAGAATTTAAACACATACATTTTGTTGTTGTCATGGGGATTATTATTTGGAGACAGAGGAGTCTCACTTGTATCCCTGGTTGGCCTAGAATGTCCTCCATAGGTCATGGAGGCCTGTTGCCTCTGCCTAAGTTCTGGTATTAGAGGCGTGGTCCACCACATCCAGATAGAGGAGAACTATTTTATTTAATTATTTATCTATCACAACATTAATTTAGGGGTAATGATTTTTAGTCTGCTAATTATAATTGCACTGATTATTTTACTGTTGAAATTATGCTAGTTGTGATATCCATTTTAAATACTATTATGTGTTGCTTTGACACCTTATGAAATTAGGAAGTCTTCCAGTGTCCTACCTAAGTTCCCTTAGAAAATCTTCCTTATCATGCAGACCGTGATAGGTAGGAGGTTTCCATTAATTTCTAGTTCAGGGTAGGAACTAGAGACCACCATATCTTCTCTAGAGTACAAAACCTGCCTTCCACTGTCCTGAAATTTACTGTTCCCAAGAACAACATCCCTGTAGTGTTGCATGGCATGCTGTGAGCTCACCCCAGAGCAGTGAGTATGTGTGAATAATAATGTGTTGTCCGTCCCTTTGCCTAGTGTGTTAAGCCTTCAGACATCTCCATAACTCCAGGTCAGTTATCCCTCTGTCCTTAAAAAAGTAAAATAGGTGAGATCCAAACAGCATCTTATGGGATTGACATTATCTGAAGGTTTTTGTCCATCTCAAATTTATATTGCAATCAAATTTCTAATGCCATAGTGCTCATAAGCAAGGAGTTTAAGGGATGTGACTTACACCTTCCAAGGACAGGGTCCTCTGCTCTCATGAACAATATTAGTGTTATATAAAAACATCTTTCAGGTGGCTTGTTCTTCCTTCTGTCATGTGAGACACAAAACATGCTAGTAGTTTGATCTTGGACTTCCAAGCCTAGAATCTTGTGAGCAATAATACATTTTTACTGTTTGTAAATCACCCGAATTAAAGTTCTTTGTTTTAATAGCTTGAGCAGACTAACACAGGAATATTTCACTCCTTTAAGAGTCCCCTTACAGAAGTATTGAATCCTAGAACAGAAAAAAAAATATACAAAATGGAACTGGAACATTCTGTACTAGAAAGTTGAGAAATGCTCATTTGTGTTTTGCAAAGGAAACACATAAAGTTATCCCCTACAACCCACACAGACTATTACACATTTCCAAAGTTTAATACTTAGTAATCATGTTCGTGTAATTATCTTTGTACTCTTTAATGATAATTCTCAAGGACTTTTTAATAGTAATACTCTGTTGTAGAGTCAAAGAAATCCACCAGACTTTATTACTGCATGGAGTATACTAACTTTATGTAATCTAAAGATTTACGTCCATCTGAAATTTATATTGTAACCTAATTTCCAATGCCATGGTACTATAGTCAGATATGCAAATAATACGTACCATGTACCATGTTTATATGTAACATTAAGAATTGCCTGTGTCTTCGAGTATCTTGCCATGTGCTATACATATTTTGATCCCTAGGGAGAGGTCAGATATGCTCTTTAGTAAATTGCTTGTACACTAACTGTCATTTAACCTGCTATAAGGTTCCTCAAGCAACATCACACAATAGGAAACAGAAGTACAAGCATTTCTACCACAACAATGTATTAAAGACTTTCCTTTTTTTCTGTTTCTTATTTTTTTATTGAATATTTTCTTTATTTACATTTCAAATAGTATCCCCTTTCCTGGTTCCCCCTGGATGGGAAACTCCCATCCCATCCTCCCTTCTTCTGCCTCTATGAGAATGTGTCTCCACATACCCACCCACTCACACCTCCCAGTCCTCGATTCTCCTACACTGAGGTATCTATCAAGCCTTCCTAGGACCAAGGACCTATCCTCCCATTGATTCATGACAAGGCCATCCTCTGCTACATATGCAGCTGGGGTCCATGTGTACTTGTACTGGCTGGTTTTGTGTGTCAACTTGACACAGGCTGGAGTTATCACAGAGAAGGGAGCTTCAGTTGGGGAAGTGCCTCCATGAGATCCAGCTGTGGGGCATTTTCTCAATT
>JADRCC010308667.1:0-11651 GCA_019843855.1 Hylomyscus alleni | reverse complement strand
TTTTTTTGTTTGTTTTTGTTTTTTTGTTTTTTTGTTTTTCGAGACAGGGATTCTCTGTTTATCCCTGGCTGTCCTGGAACTCACTCTGTAGACCAGACTGGCCTCGAACTCAGAAATCCACCTGCCTTTGCCTCCCAAATGCTAGGATTAAATGTGTGCACCACCACTGCCCGACCCACTGTATACTTTCAAACACCGTCTTCCTTACAAACCCTTATCTGACATGTTTTTGTGTTGGATTTTGTTGTCTGACCCACTGAGTTCTGTCATCCTGAATCTCTGTGTGACCATGGGTTTGAATGTATCTACTTTAGCCTAGTGAGGTCACTAATAAGCATGAAACTAAAGACAATGACTCCCTTCCCCCATCCTTTACTGGTAGCTAACAGTTCAGCAGAGAGAAGTAGATATCTCTTATGTTCATGTTTGACTGTTGACAGAGGCATCTTTCTGTAGGCACAATCCAGATAACCTCTATTATTTATTATGAGTTCATGATTACAATGTCTAAATCATAACATTTATTGAAAATAGTTTACTTTTCATCTTTTCCTAAAGTCACAATAATTTTAGTCTTTGTTGTATATGCTATGACAACAGATGTAAGTTGATATGTGGGATGATACTTCTATATATAGAAAATATAGTTTCTTTATCGCCACCCATTCCCTCTGGTTCTTACAATCTTTCTGCCCCCTTTTCTGAAATGACACATGAGCCTTGAAAGTAAGAGTTATGATATAGATGTCTTATTCTGAGATTGAGGATTCCATAGTTTCTTATTCTTCACATTAACCAGTTGTGTGAGTCCCTGTGCTAATCAGATATATTGTAAAAATAAGCTCTTCTGATGAAGATTGAGAGGTAAACTAATCTATGGGTAATAATGATAGGAGTCAATAATGATTAGGCTTCAAGTTCTTACTATGTTTACCTAGTGGAATAATAGTAGTAGGTTTTCCCACAGTGCTTTAGACATGTCTAACCACAGGTTCTTTACCCTGATCATGATGCCAAGGAGGGACATAAATTCAGTCAGAATATGGTTAGTTAATCCCATTATGTCCATGCTACTATTTCACTCATGAGTATGTTTTGCCAGGCCAGTCATTCTTGAATGTTGAAAGAGGACGGGTCTACATCTGGGTATGATCATTGTTTGTATTTCTTCCCCACTAGCTTCCCTAACAACTTCTGGAACTATAAATCATAAACAATAAGGATGAAGATTTCAAGTCAGTATTAGCTTGGCATCTCAATCTTCTGACTCAAGTATGGGATATCTTCAAACACTAGTGTATTACTGTTTATTTCTGGAAGCAACTCCTGAAGAGGTAACCCTTTCCCAGAATAAACATTTTTGTTTATCAGCCTATGATCTCCAGTAGGTACATTCTTCTTTCATTATAAGGTAATGCCATATATAAATATATGTATATATATATATATATTTATTAATACCATATGTGTATATATATATACATGTATAGGTATAAATATGTGTACATATATATATATGAAATATGACAAATATATGGATATGGGGAAACAGGAACACATATTCAGTATTTGAGAGAGGCTAAGCTGGTTCATCCACTATGCAAATCAGTGTTAAGGTTCCTGAAGAAATTTCTGCAATTTAGGTTTCTGTATTAGGTTTTTAAATATCTTGTATTAGTTATTCCTCCACATTTTCTCTCCTTAACCCTGCCCCTCTACCCATCAAAATCCATCCCAATTTAACCCTTCAGTTCCATTATTACTTTTTAAGCTTTTGTAGCATTGAATTCTATCTGCCCTTCTTAGAAGCCCACCCACATACAGTCTCCTTAAAAATGTCCTGGGGTCGATATATATTATAAATGAAATGCACACCTAACAATTTAAAATAACATCTAGAATTAGGAAAGTACACGAGAGTTTTTCTTTCTGGGTCATGATTAGATAACTCAGAATGATTATTTACAGTTCTATCCATTTACCTCTGTATTTCATTTTTCTTATTGGCTGTTAATATTCTATTACAAAAATAGAGTACGTTTTCATTATCAATTCATTGATTGTTGAATAACTTGATGTTTTGCATTTCCTTGTTGTTATTACTGGAACAATAATGAACATGGATGACCAGGTTTGTCTGTAATAGGATACAGATTTCTTAGGTATATTCCTAAAAGTAGTATAGCTGGATCATGTGGTAGACTACAAATATTTTTAATATGTTTTAGAAAGCTTTGCACTGACTTCTATATTCCTTTCTTCCTAAACATTTGAGCAGTTGTTAGTTTTGTAACGATGTTTCTTTTGAGATTTTTTTCTGCATTTTATTAAACAAATATTCTCATAGAATTTACCATGACTATTATTTTCTCTCTCTCTACTCCTCCCAGTTTCTTCCCACCTTCTCTCACATCAATATCAATTCTGTCTCTGTCATAAGGAAAGAATAGGCTTCTAAATGCCTATTCAAAACATAAAACAATAAATTAAAATATGATAAAATAAAAATCATCACATGGAATTAGTTCAAAGCAAACCAACAAAAGAAAAAGAGTTCTAAGAAAAGGCACAAGAATTAGGGGCCCACGAATTCATACATTCAAGAGTCACATAAAAAAGTAAACTAAAATCTAATATAAGGTTCAGACCCATGTGCGCCCTGTGATTGAAGTTTCAGCCTCTGTGAGTTTATATGAGCCTTGCTCAGATGACTTAGAGGACCATATCCTCCTGATGTTCTCTGTCTCCTCTTGTTCTTGTACTATATGACTCCTCTTGACTGAGTTGGCTGAGTTGGCTGAGTTGGCTGAGTTGGCTGAGCTCTGAGAAGTGCTATTTTATTGAGACTTACTATTTGGGGCTTTGTGTTCCAAGGTCTCTATCTCTATGTGATGTCTGGCTATGAATGACAATTGCTTTCCATGTGCTGTAGGAGGAAGTCTCAATGTGGCTGAATAATACATCAATCAATGAGTATTACAGAATATCATTACAAGCCATTTTATTGTTTCTTTATAAGCTAGTAGCATTTGGTTTTACCATTTTTCTCTAGGTGGTCCAGTGTATGGATCTTTGTCACCAAACTTGTGTTTGCTATGAACTCAATATTGTGGAAGGCCTCAAATTAACCCAGACATTGTTGCTTCTTCTCAAAAGATCTGTGCCACCATTGTCCCAGCAATATAATAATATGTCCCAGATAGGACATATTATTGATCAAAGATTTTATGGCAGGTTTCACATTTATATTTCTCTTTTGGTAGCCTGATAAGTATATTTCTGTACCAAAGACACTAGACGATGGGAGTAAAGGTTCTGTATAGGCACCAGTATGAAATTCCCATATTCAGTTGGTTATGTGGGTCTTTTCTTCAGCAATTTAAAATTGTTATAAGTGTATGAAGAGTAGTACTGTCTTAGCAACATCCTGGGTTGTTTGTGGATTTCCATGAGGTGCCTATGGGCAACAATTCCACTGGATGTAACCCAATACCATTAACAGAAACTTTGTTTTGTGATGAGATAACCTGTTGAGACTCTCTCCCTAATCATAAATACTTGATTTGAATTGCCTTCATATATTGTAGAAAGATTGCACTGTACTAGGTTCAGATTTTTCCCTTAAATTTCTCTCAATTATAGCTGTCTCTCATTCCCTCTCTCAATCACATATCCCCTCCTCATCCTCACTTGATCCTTCCATTTCTACTCTTGATTTCTAGATCATGCATAAAACTATCCTATTTTACCATCCAGGAAGATCCATGTGCTTAGCCTAGACTCTTCCTGTATACCTATCCTCTCTAGGTAACATAAGTTGACTGATATTGATATAAGTGAATACTTACTATATTTTTCTAGGTCTGGGTTACCTCTCTCAGGATTTTTTTTTTTTTTAGTTTTGTTTCATTTTGCTTTGTTTTTTTTTATTTTTTCCATTTAATCCATTTACCTCCAAAGTTTAGGATGTCTTTTTTAATGACTGAGTAATACTCTTTTGTGTAAATGTTTGACACTTTAAAAAAATCTGTTATACTGTAGAGGGACATATTGGTTGTTTCCCATTTATGGTTATTATGAGAGTCAATGTACATGCTTGAGGAAGTGTACTTGTGATAGCATGAATTGACTTTTTGGTATACACCCAAAAGTGGTATAATTGGATTTTGTGGTAGACTAGTTCACATCTTTCTGAGGAATTGACATACTGATTTCATAGCAGCTATACAATTTTGTTTACCCACCAGCAATGGATGAGTGTTCTCTTTGCTTCACACACTCACAAGTATGAGTTAACACTTGTGTTATTGACCTTAGTCATTCTGCAAAGTGTAAGGTGGAATATTAAATTAGTTTTGACTTGAGTTTCTCTGATAGCTAAGCATGTTAAACATGTTTAACTGCTTTTTTTACTTCAATTGTGAATTCTCTGTTTAGATCTGAATCAGATTGTTTAAGCAAATTATTTTTATATGTCTAGTTTTTATTTAATTCTTTACATATTTTGGATATTAGGCCTCTACCTATGTGGACTTTATAAAGTTCTTTTCCTGTTCTGTATGCTGCCACTTTGTCTACATGAAGGTGCCTTTTATAGTTCACTATGTTACTCCTACCAATTTTTGAGCCTGTGAGACTTGTGCATCTCTTTATATCTTCTTCAATTTCTTGTGGGGCAGTGAGCTGTGATAGGCAGCCTGGTTCCCAGTTGAGATCAGGCTTAGAACCCTGGAGATCCAACAGATGACTGTAGCCTGCAAAGGACAACAGGTGCTCAGCCACACCCCTTGGGCTCCTGTCTCAGCTACAGCCTCTCACAGCACACTGAAAAGAGGTGTGTGGCCATCTGTCATGTAGGAGCATCACCAAGCCCTCCCACATGTAAAGAGTTTCCCCAAGTTCTCAGACCAGGCCAATGAGAAGTGCCTGCTGTCAGAGAGAACTTCTGTCATAAGAGTTGTAATACTTGTGAAGAAGTCCACTCTCCTGAAACTCTACCTAAGACTTCCCTGCACTTTTCCTGGACTAGTCAGTCCAGTCCCTCCTGACTCAGTGCAAGGTGACATGGAGCAATTGAGACAGCAAGGTAGAGACAGAGATGGAGCCAACTGCAGCAGTGGAAGCAGCAGAATCTACTCCTTCCTGATTGCACTCTCTCCTCTTTGCTGGAATCTTGCAAATTGGCTGGGTCAGAGATCTCCATGGAAAGCTTCCAGTACACAGGTACACAATTTCTTCCTTCAAAGACTTGAAGTTCTTGTCATAGAGGTCTTTCACTTGCCTGGTTTGAATTATATCAAGGGATTTACATTATTTTTCCCCAACTTCTTTCTCAGCCTGTTTATCATTTGTATGAAGGAGGGCTACTGATTTCTTTGATATAAATTTATTTTTCTGGCCACTTTACTGAAAATGGTTACCAGCTGTAGGAGTTCTATGGTAGATGGAAATTTATCACCAGATACACCAAATCTCATAAAAGTGAAAGTGGGGGGATAGCCTCGAATGAATTGACAAAGGAGATGAATTCATAAACCGAAGACTTAGTACAAGCACTAAAACCAACAATTAAGAAATGGGAGACTAAGCCGTTGGTGTTCTGTTCATGAAAATTTCCCCTGTGCCAATGAGTTTGAGTCTTTTTCCCACTTTCTCTTTTATTAGATTCAGTGAATCTGATTTTATGCTGATGTCCTTGATCCACTTGTTCTTAAGATTTATACAAAGTGACAAATATGAATATATTTTATTTTTCTACATACAGACTACTGGTTAGTTCACCACCATTTACTGAAATTAATTTCTTATTTTTTCTTTTATTTTATTGGATATTATCTTTATTTACATTTCAAAGGTTATCCCCTTCCCTAGTTTCCCCTTCAGAAAACTCCTATCCCATCCCTTCTCCCCATGTTTCTATGAGGGTGCTTCCCCACCTACCCAGCCACTCCTACCTCCTCACCTATGCAGATGTTGTGGCCTCCTCACCTGTGATCTTGGACTTGGGATTCGAGCTTCCTCTGGGTGTTGTGGGTGTGAAGCCAGGTCTGTTTAGGGCAGAGGTTCAGACACAAAGATGAAAATACTCTCTCTTTTTTTTTTTTTTTTTTTTTTTTTTTGTCCATTGTATACTTTTGGCTTCTTTGTCAAAGATCAATTATCTGTACATGTGTGGTTTTATTTCAAAGTCTTCAATTGTATTCCATTAATGAACTTGTCTGTCTCTGTACCAATACCATGCAGTTTTTATCACTATTGCTTGGTAGTATAGCTTGAGGTTAGGGATGGTAATTCCCCCAGAAGTTTTTTTTTATTGTTAAGATTTGTTATTGCTATTTTGTTTTTGTTTGTTTGTTTTGTTTTGTTTTGCTTGTTTTTTTCTGATGAATTTGAGAATTGCTCTTTCCATATATTTGAAAAGTTGTGTTGGGATTTTGATGGGGACTGAATTAAATCTGAAGATTGCTTTTGTAGGATGGCCAGTTTTATTATATTAATTCTAACAATCCATTAGCATGGGAGATCTCACCATTTTCTCAACTGTTCTTTGATTCCTTTTTTGAGAGACTTGCAATTCTTGTTATGAGACTAATATATACTTATTTTGGATCAAAGATTTTATTTCAAAAATCCTTGAGGTTTTGTGCTCCCCTAATGGAGTTAAAATCACATAAGCTCCTGTAAATTTTTAGCAAACAAAAAACAAAATTTTAATTTAAATGGAGTAAAAATGCTTATAGGATAGAGTCTCTCAGGCAAAAGTAGTTGAAAAACCACTATTTTTTATATAAAATAATGGAGTAACTTAGATTACTGTAGAGTTTTATATCAACGTGCCTCAATTATTTTCTCAATTTCCATATATAATCTTTCTTTTGCTCATCATGTGGTAATAGTAGACACTAGATAATGTCAATCAAATTTAGTCATATTCCTTTTCTTACTCATCTTCAAGTATTAGGAGCATAAACCAGGCATAAAGATATCATCATTTAAGTTTCCGAGACAGATGTTTTTTGTAAGTATTCTGACAAAAAAAGTGATTTTCAGATTTTCTAGAAAAGATGAAAATGAACCCAGCATAAGTGAAAAAGTCTTAAATGTAAGTGTATTTGAATGCAGAATGTAAAATGTAGCCAAGTAGGTGACACAGAGACATAAATAGGTAAATATAGAATTTCATGTGCATTTAAACTATCCAGTAGAATTGAGACAAGTTAAGATCAGAAAGTAATTTGACTAAATATAATTTTACTACACAGGATGAATTATGACTGTTATCACCTAAAGGTACATGCATTAAATACTAAACGAGCATCACATTACTGAAATACTATCTATATTTCAGTATATTACTATATAGAGGAAGGAACAGACTGATGGCTGCAAATCGTTGCTTGCTAGTTCTTAGACCTTTGAGGGAGATGGAATTCCATTGTCCTACATCGCAGCACTTAATCAGGGCTTTTGGCCAGATCTTGGATTAAATTAAATGTAACTATTAATTAACAAGAAATAAGACAGGGAAATATTCCATGTACTTAGGGATTTTCATAAGGTGGAAGGGCAAAGAATTGAGCAAAGCAAGATATTTTCATGATTTTTAGGAAAATGAAATAAATGATACAGCAGCAGTCAAACTAGAGAAAAATTGAGGAGATACAGTTGTTAAATGCCAATACATAGGACGGTTTTCAAGGAACCAGACCACTTTGCATGTCCCTAAGTGCCTAGTCTTGAGCTGATAAAAGATGTCTTTAGTAAATTAGAGTATATGTCCTGTTTCAGACAAATAGATAAAATGAATTCAACATCCCTTTGTATTTTAATCATCTTTAGCTTTAAAATCCTGAGTATTGAAGAGAGATATATTATGATTTTCAGTACTGTATAAATTGTATAAACTGTATAAATTGAACACATTATAGGGATTTTTATTTATCTCAAGCTAGTGAAGTTTACTTGATTTGGCTCATACCACATTATTCCTGTTATTCATTTAAAGCATATCCAAAAACCATTACTATTTGTAAAGTTAAAATTGAAGTATAAGCTCCTCATCCTGAATAATAAAGAAAATTTCTTAATTGTAAACTTATTATAAAGTATTATTATAAAAGCAAAATGAGGTAATAGTAAAACACTCAAGACTATTTGGAATTTTCATTATTTGTGTCTGTATTCATTTCACCAAACTAATTTGACCAATATTTAATTGAATATTCTGCATACATACAAGGATTTAAACTGATACATGAAAGAACAAATTTCAAAAGTTCTAATAATATGCTAATATTCCATGTTACAAAGTTGTTTTTTTTTTTTTTCTCCACAGTTCTACTGAAAGTGTAATAAAGAAACTCACAGGATGAACCTAGAACAAATGTGTTACTTGAAAGTTATTTGGAAGAAATTTTACTAAAGATGCAGTCATTATATAAATAAGTAATTTTTGTACTAAGACAGATGAGAATATTTGTCCTAATGAAAAAAATCTAAATGCATCTACTTGTTCTTGTTCCAGTCTTTAGACTAGACCCACCATGCTAGGGAGTTTGTGATTATTTCTGTTAAGAGTACATGAATTTATATTAATATTTGAAATATGGCAGTTTGATCAAATTTCTAATTTATTTCTGTGAGGTTTAGATCACTTTTATTATAAATTGTATGTTATTAAACTGCAAAAAAGTCTTAGGAACATGGTCATCTACATTGAGCTATACTAAAGGATAAGGTACTTCATTGTACAAAAAGTAAATAACACAAAAGCTTTCAAGAAAATATTAACATATATCACAATAATTATTCTTTGATGCATATTACACTAAGTTACATTTCTTAAGGAAGAATGAAATATGTCATTGATACTATAGATAAATACCTATGGTTATAGAGTATTTGGTGAAACCATTCTGTGCTGTAGAGCATGGAGTCCTGCTTAGTTGGAACTAGACTTCATTATCTGAAATCATTTTTCTATATAATGTTCTCTTCTCTTTACTGCCCATATCTCTATAGGGAATCTGGAGCTGTAATGCTACCATGCTACAATTACCAGATTTATTTGGATGTTGAGAATCTGAGCTCATGTCATCAAGAATGCACATGTCCCTTAGCTACTGAGAAATAATGCCAGTGTGATTATATATATGTAGTCAAATAAAAATATAAATTCTATGAAAAGGTTATAGAGATTATAGTCCAGCAATATAGATGGGGAATAACAGTACAGCTTCCATTATCTATTGAAAGATAGTGACTATTTTAACCTCCAATATTAAATAAAGTATATTATTATTTTATAATTTATGAATCTATATATCCATTCATCACTTATTGATTTTCTCTTTAGTTTAAAGTAAAACATAATAGCATTCTGTGAATTAGATATTCAAATAGTAAAATGCAGGGTGAAGATACTTGTTTTCTGTTAAGCCTATGAAGCATAGATTTCTATACTTTGTGCTTAGATGAGTTATTCTAAAATCCATGGAAGAGATAAAGCAATGTGCTCATAGTGGCATATTATTATACACTTTTGAAAAATCACATAAGCAAACATAATAACTTCTGAAGGTAAACCTCATTTTTTTTTTTTTGTTTTTTCAAGACAGGGTTTCTCTGTATAGCCTTGGATGTCCTGGAACTCACTCTATAGACCAGGCTGGCCTCGAACTCAGAGATCCACCTGCCTCTGCCTCCCAAGTGCTGGGATTAAAGGAGTGTACCACCCCCGCTGGGCTGGTAAACCTCATTTTTACACTTGCAAAAATACTAATTTTATAATTCTATTGCTTCTATTTCCTTACTCCCTCTGTCATATTTACCTTCTTTCACACTTTACTATTGAGTCCTTACAGACTGCCTCCGAATAGTTTCAGACTTGTCCTAAGGTAATACACTTGTAAAAGACTATGTTTAAGATAATTTATTATTTTGTTTTACAAACATTTTCACATTGATGATTTAATATCAAATGTTCTAGTAGAGGAACAGTTTATGAACTCTATCTCATGAACATTAAGGTAACATACCTGGTGACAACATGGAACAGGAAAAAATAATCTATGGTGATAAGTGTTCTACAGAGTATTAGAATTATATAGATAGGAATGGGGAAATAACATAAAATATAAGAATTTATGTAGTTGCATGATTACTACATGTCAATATCTAAATATATTTTAAATTTTTTTCATTTACTTTTTAAAAATGTTTATGAGAGGCTTGCCTACATGTATTTCTGTGTAGTACGTGCATGTCTACACGTACTACAGGAGGAGGAGGAGGCCAAAAGACAACAACAGATCCCCTAGAAATGTAATGACAATAATTTTGAACTGATGTGTAGGTACTAATAATCAAATCCAGGTCCTTTCAAACATTTGTGATCTTAGCTATGATGAAATCCTTCTATCCTCAAAATTATACATGTATTTTTGTGAATACTTATGTGTCCGTGAGTGCACATTGAGAGTGCAATAAATGCAGAGGTCAGAAAAGGAGAACAGAATCTTTGGAGACTGAGTAATAGACATTTTTGATCCACTGGGCATGGGAATTGGGAACCAAACTCAGGTCCTCTGAATTCTTAACCTCTCAACAAGTTCTCCAGGCCCCATTTTAATATCTTGAACCATGTCTTTTTACACCTGAAACATCTTCTTGATCTAATAACACTTGATTGTTGCTGACAGAATGCTAGGAATAACTAACTAAAACTAAAGGAAACAACACGGAGAAATATGTTGCAAGTCATATATATTTGACAAGGGATTAATATTCAGACTACATAAAGAACATAGAAGTAATTAGTAATTGTTTTCTAGTGCAGACCTGTAGCTTAAATTATCAAGCTCTACAGTACAGCTGGATCACACAGATCTAGAAGTTCTTTCAGTGTGATCAGAATAGCCATATTGTTAGAGTAAAATTACTCTACTTTGTTTTTTACTAGAGGAAGACCCATATTCACTAGAAGACTGGAGTCTCCTGATCAGTTTTTGGATTGATTTTTACAAATCTACTTAACTTCATATATTTAACTGTTTCCTACAAAGCTTTATATAAACGTCATGAACATTCTTTTTTGTAATCTCTGATGATACCAGATACATGGTGTCCAAATTCCTCTTTGTCTCTTAGTGATTACCTTAGCCTAATACAAGAAGATCAAGAAAAACAAAATATTTAAAAGTATCTAATTAATTTTATTAATTTTCTCTCCATTTTTGAAGTATCTGTTTATTGGTCTACCATAGTGTGAGCCAGCAGACTGCTTCTGCTGGAAAATAAGCAGACCTCAGAGGAAACCTTCAATGCTCTACTTTCTGGTTTGTACCATTTATTCCCATGTGACCTTTACAGGTTGCTCTTGGCCTTGCTTATTCTTCACTTAAAAATAAAACAGATGTAAGGATGTTTCAATACCATTAAGAAAGGGAAACAAAATAATCATGGGAGGCAGAGGAAGGGAGGATCTGGGTGCAAGAGGGAAGAAGAAGGAGAAAAGGGGACAAGATAATGTATTAGAAAAGAAAGGAGGGAAGCCCAGAGGGCCAGGAGAATGAATGGACATATCCAACATCTGGGGGTGGATGGTGAACCAAACCTCGAGAAAGTCTCCAAGACCTGGGATAGGGGAGGCA
>JADRCC010308626.1:0-13583 GCA_019843855.1 Hylomyscus alleni | reverse complement strand
GGAGAGGTTGTGGAGAAAGAGGAACACTACTTCATTGCTGGTGGAATTGCAAGCTGGTACCACTCTGGAAATCAGTTTGTAGGTTCCTCCGGAAATTGTACATAGTTCTACTGGAGGACCCAGCTATACCACTCCTGGGCATATACCCAGAAGATCCTCCAACATGTAATAAGGACACATGCTCCACCATGTTCATAGCAGCCTTATTTATAATAGCCAGAAACTGGAAACAACCCATATTGTAGAGAGCTGCGGTGTGCCATGCCTTGAGATGGCGCTGGTTCCTGCCTTCCACTATCCCGAAAGTGAGCGCTCTCTTGAGATAAGTCCTGAATTGGCTACACTTGCTGTCTCTGGTCGCTTCCGCATTGTGTGACCTATCTGCTGTTCCCACATGGCCTGCAGGGGTTGGCGGGCACAAGGTATTTAGGTCCGTGGGCATATCCCAGGACCACCACCAGAGCACCATCAGAGAAGGAGAGTTAGCATGTAACATCAAGGGGCTAGCCAGAATAAGCTTGTAACATCAAGAAGCTAGCTAGCTAGAAGAAATGTAGAAGAAGTAAGCATGCAAAAAAGGTCCTGAATAAACTGCTCAAGGAAGACCCGTGGTCGTGTCCTTTCTTGCTGGTCCAGAGGGCCGAGGCACCATATGTCCCTCAAGAGAGGAATGGATACAGAAATTGTGGTACATCTACACAATGAAGTACTACTCAGCTATTAAAAACAATGAATTTATGAAATTCTTAGGGAAATGGATGGAAATGGAGAAGATCATCCTGAGTGAGATAATCCAGTCACAAAAGAACACACATGGTATACACTCTCTGATAAGTGGATATTAGCCCAGAAGTTCAGAATACAGGAAGAACAACCCACAAACCACAAGAAACTCAAGAAGAAGGAAGACCAAAATGTGAACATTTCATTCCTTCTTAAAAGGGAGAACAAAATACCCATGGAAGGAGTTGCAGAGACTAACTATGGAACAGAGACTGAAGGAAGGACAAGACAGCCTAATAAAGCTATCTCCTGAGAGGCTCCGACAGTACCTCACTAATAAAGATGTAGGGGCTCACAGCCATCCATTGAACTGAGTACAGGGTCCCCAATGAAGGAGTTAGAGAAAGAACCAATGGAGTTGAAGGGTTTGCAGCCTCTTGGGACAAACAACAATATGGACTGACCAATGCCCTCAGAGCTCCCAGGGACTCAACCACCAACCTAGGACTATACATGGTGGGACTTATTGTTCTGACAGCATGTGTGTAGTAGAGGATTGCAAAGTCGATCATCAATGGGAGGAGGGACCCTTGGCCCTGTGAAGATTCTGTGCCCCAGTGTAGGGGAATGCCAGGGCCTATAAGTGGGAGAGGGTGAGGTGGCAAGCAGGGGGAGGGAGGAGACAACAGGGGTTTGTTCTTGTTGTTTTTGTTTGTTTGTTTGTTTGTTTGTTTTTTGGAGGGGAAAATGGGAAAGGAGAAATCATATGGCATGTAAATAAAGAAAATATTTAATTAAAAAATATGAATAAACCTTTTTCTCCTCAACTTGCTTCTTGGTCATGATGTTTTATGCAGGAATAGAAATCCTGACTAAGACATTCATGGTTTTTAATTATAGTGGGTCCAACAAACTTATTAAATTCACTTTGTACTTTGATGAATGATTTTGTACATTGGTTAAGATTCTCTATGCAATATGTATGTATTTTACATACATCATGTAAAATAGGATTTTCACTTCTTAATTATTTGGACATGTTGAATTATTGAACCAAAGTTGTTAGATAACATAGTTTATCTTGTTCTAGAGCCTGGGGACAAAGGCTTAGTTAAGTGTGACCTAAACCATTTAACATGGTCTCTTTATTGGATTGAGAGAATTATCTTCTGCATCTAACTCCTCCTGTACACAAAGCCTTGGGCCTCTTATAAGGAATGGAGAAGTTCATCAAGTGCCTCTTTGCATGGATTGAAAAGATCACCTTATGTAAGGAATGGAGAAGTTCATCAAGTGCCTCTTTGCATGGATTGAAAAGATCACCTTATGTTCTTTTAAAAGTGCTTTGAATTAAATGGTTGATGTTCAAAATTTACATCACTCTTGAATTACTAGAAAAACACCTTTCTGTTTCCCTCTCTCCCCTCCCTTTCCCTTTTTCCTTTTCTCCCTCTTGCCCCTCCTCCTCCTCCTCCTCTTCCTTCTTCTTCTTCCTCTCTCTCTCTCTCTCTCTCTCTCTCTCTCTCTCTCTCTCTTTCTCTTACTTTTGTGGTAGGGAGTAATCTTCCAGCTTCCAAACAAGTCTTTGTATTCAGAGTGCAACTCCCTGACTTTCTGTATTTAAAGTACCAGGCATTTACAGAGTAAATAATTTGTGTTCCTCAAAGTTGCTTTAGCACTCTATACCTTTTAATTGAGGTACTTCATTTCTAGTCAGTGTAGTTATGGATATAGTTTGACTTACTGGTTCACTGTATATTTTCTGTTTGCTTCGTGTTTACTGTTTGCCTTTCTCCTAACACTTTTGAAATCATTGAAATTGATTTTTTGGGATTCAACTTCATCTATTGGCTTTTAGATTATTTCTTTCCTTGATTGTTTCAGTAATGATCTATACATTATAACATAGTACCATTAGTTTTTCAGCATGTTGAAAGTTAATGTTGTATGACTTCTTATAATCCATAACAGCTTTCTTATAAATCTTTTCCAAGCTCTCTGTAATTTATACAATGGATTTCACATAATGTGCTATCATTTAAATTTAAGCATGCACTATTATTTAAATAAATGAATTGTGGGTAAGTATTTTCCCAGCATGTATAAGGCTCTAGTCCCAGATGCAAACAAAAAAAAAAAAAAAAAAGAAAAGAAAGAAAGAAAGAAAGAAAGAAAGAAACAAAGAAACAAAGAAAAGAAAGAAAGAGAAGAAAAAAGTAATCTGAATTATCTGGTTTAATTTCCCTCTCTCTTAAAGGATTTGTGTTAGCTTTTCTTTTAGGAATGGTATACTGAATAATTTTATTGATTTTTCCTTTTGAAAATGTGTCTGTGTCACATTCCTTCTCCAGTGCTTAGTGACTGTCAAGAAAAAGGACACTGATAGAATGTAGGAGCCAGGGAAGACCATGGCAAAACCATCTCTACTGTTTATGACAATCTGCTCATGAACTCAAGCAGTGGTCTGCACAAGACCAGTACAAGATCAAACCAGTCAAAATACCAGCACATTGGTGCTTTATATACACATGGAAAATTCTCAAACAATTAATTTAAAAATTATAATTTTTAAAAGGAAGGAAAATGCTTGTATATTTTCCCAAATATTTTTCTCCTGAAAATGTTTTGGTTCCACATGAGTCTGGGTTGGTGGCTTGACTAACTTCAACATTGCACCTGAGTTTGGTTTTATACCTTGACATCTAAGAATTGCTTTCATATTTTGTCACGAGTTTGTGGTTGTTATTTCTGTGTGGCAGGATTTAGCCACAAGGAGTATTCCATAGCTACTCTTCTTAGAGAAGAGCTAGCCATATCTGATCATTGTCTTTGAAGAACAACATATACTAATGTCCTGAGCAGAAATGACAAAGGCACCTACAGACAGATGTCTAATAATTTCTTTCAAGAAACAGTTTTCTAAGACACAAAATAGCTTTTTTATAATCCATCATGCATATTTCCCATGTCATTTCTGCCAAACCAGAGCAAGAGATAAGTGACTATTAGGACAGGGATAAATTTCAGGTATGATTTATTTATTTATTTTTAAAAAGGCTACTTATAAATGTACCAGGCTTCAGCTATTTTGTGTAGACAGAATGCAAATGTCTACCTATAATTCCCCCTGAATCTTCACAAAGTTATGATGATAAAATAATTTAAAAAAACTTACAAGGACAAAATGAAGAAAGTAGACAGAAAAGTAACATTTTGAAAATTGGAAAATAGTTTAACTCCTGGTCCTTGCTTCAGACTAGAGAACACAGAATACCAAGATGTTGAGTACAGGGTGCCACAGAACTGAAAAGCTTATTATCTCCATACAAAATTCTAGAATTGTACAAGGTTAGAGTCCACTGGTTCTTTGAAGACAAATGTACAACCCCCTCAAAAACTGGAACTAGAAACTTACGTGTTGCTGAAAGATCAAAGGGAAGTTGGACTCCCCATGTTCCCTCAGCATCTCTGCTGCACCAGGAAGAAATCTGGAGCCTATTCTTAAAGAGGTTTCATCAGTCTCTGAACTTGGACACAGCTAATGGACTGGAGATGGACTGTGATGTGTGGGTCATTAGAGAAGCCATCCCAGGGAGCAGGGGTTTATTCTCTGCATGGTTCAAGAGAGGCTAGACGTTGGTCTGCTTATTCCTGGAAAAAATCGATCCTCAGCGAAGTAAAAATCCTAAGGCAGGGATTTTAACCAGTGAGTCTGTGAGCCTAAATGAGAATAGTAGCTCATCTCCTGTTTTCACAAGCCTCTGAGAGCTCACATTTCTCTCATTTCTAATGTAAGCAGTAGGCCATCATAATAGAATCACACCTCAGGACTCTGACAAATAAGAATCACAGCTTTTTTTTTTCCCTGCAGGACTCATGCTTATATTTCTCAAAATTACCCAATTATTTATAAGTTACAGCAATCTGAATATATAACTTTGACATAGAGCCCGTAAGCTTCACCAGAGTGCCTTAGCACCAAAGGGTCTTTGAACAATAGACAGGTACAGTATTAGAGTTTCCCCCATCAAAACAATGATTTGATTCCACAGTGGCAAACATACAGGAAGGTTGATAAACTGATAACCACACTCAGGCTGCTGTACAGAGTTCTTATGACCCCTCTTCCTTTGTCTCCTGCTATAGTGAGCACTGAACACTGAGGCTTTTATAGTCTAGACAAGTACTCCATCATAAAGCCATACCATTGCCTTTTCTTTTCTATATTTGTCTACTCATCCACTTATTTATTGAGACATGGCCTTACTAAATTGCTCACATACGTCTTGAAATTCTATTCCTCCTGCCTCAACCTTCTGAGTAGCTGGAATAAGAGGAATGCACAGACAGACCATTTGAGACTCATTTTCAAATATAATTTGACATATAAGAAAGAACAGACACTTGAGGAGAGCTTTGCTTATGAAAGGTAGACACAGAACCAATAAAGAATCAAACAAGAACAAAGGGAATACATACAAAGTGATAGGAAAGTCAACTAACAGAAACCCAATAATTAATGTCCTAAGAGAAATACAAAACTACATTGCATTTGTAAAAGAAAACCAGGGTGCTACGTACAAAAGAACAAAGAGCAGGAAGTAGCTCTTATAATTAAATCAGATAGCTTCAGTTAAATATTCAGCAAATGACTGGAGAGAAATTATTCTTGACCTAGAAAGTAGAGCAAAGAAATGGAGTGGTATATTATACATTATGCTTACTTTACATGTGTAAAACATTATGTACCCCCAGTAAACACCTTCCAAATTCTACTTCTGGACAGTACCCCTTGCCTCCATGTATAGTTAAAAGGTCAGAAGAAAAGAAAGGTCCCAAAATGGCTTGGATGAAGTCAGGGCACCAGAGTCAGCCATTTGTTCTTCATGGAAACATCAATATCTGACCAGGGAAAGGTCACTCACTGATTCAGTCCATTCAGATGACAATAACAAGTGCATCAACTAGACACCATGCAAACAACAGAAATGGATGTAGAATGCCTTAGAAGTTGGGTGATCTAAGATCAAGACATTGGTAGATACATGTCTAAAGAGGAACTGATTTTACACACATATTGTCTTTTTCACTATTCCTACATGATAGAAGGAACTACACAGTTTCCTGTGGTGCACTAAATCCATTCTTGATTTTAGTCACCCTCCATAAACCTCCTCAAAGGTTGCTTCCTAATAGCATCACAACAGGGACTAGGCTTCAGGATGAATCTGGAGTGTGATAAGCACTGGATCTACATCTATTGCTTTGTGACTCCAGTGTTTTATTTAACAGCATTATGGTGGGGTTGCTCTACCCATCCCTAATTTGACCATAGCTCTTGCTTTGCCTTTGGCATCTGTATTACTTACCTCTTTCATTGCTATGACCAAATACCTAATTAAAAAAAGTTTAAAAAAAAAAGAGAGAATTTAATTTTGCTCACAGATTATGCAGGACTACAAGCAATTAAAGAGGGTAAGGCATGAGGTTGTTAGTCAAGTGGCATCCACTGACAGGAAACACCGGGAAGACTAGAAGTAGGTCTGGGCCAAGAAACCTGAAGATCCATCCTCAGTAGGCCACAGCCAGCAGTTATGCCTTTCTTCTGTCAGGACCCTCCTTCATCTAGAGATCAAGTGTGTAGTCAAATGAGCCTATGAGCATCATTTCATATTTAAACCACAGCAGCCAGCGAATGCACAGTGCTCCTGGAGAAAGGCTGGTTCACAATCTGGTCTAGCATAGCCTGTTCTCTGCCACAGTGGAGAAGCCTCTTCTAGCCTAAATTGCTGTTTACCAGTGGAGGACAAAGGACTCCTTTCTGCCAGCTCAGGTTGTACAGAAAGTCCCAAGAATAAGCCTTACTTGCAACCATACTGAGAGCTCAAGGTTGTTAGTGTTACATAAGAACAACAATCTACTCCTGTGCACTGCTCTCTTTTGTGTTCTGAGTTATGCATGTGCCTTACTCTCCAATTCCTCTGTTAGAAATGCAATACCCAATTACATATGAAAGTAGTAGGATATGAGGCTAATATTGTGGAGACACTGAGATGAGATGAGGGTGAATGTCATCAGTGGGTTTAAAGGGAAAGGATGAGAGACATGCAGGGTCTTGCTGGTTCTTGCCATGTGATCCCCTAAGCAATGTTAGGATGCAGCAAGAAAGACCTCAGCAGATGCTGGACAGATGTGCTTAGACATCCCAGACTCTAAACCACAGTGCAAAATAAATTCAATATAAATTTAAATAACAACAGAAAATAGGTCAAGACATAAACCAAAGGGACTTGGTTCACCGAAAGAGTAGGAGGGAATAAATCCAGAATCCCTTTCTCTATTCGCCTTTACCCTATATGTTTGCTAGTTGGAGTTCAGCAGTTCTAAGTCAAATAGGGCATATTCCAGGCCATTCGCTAATGAGTCCTTTAAATGTTATCCTCTGTCTCTGATAAATTACTGACTAGAATGTCTTTCTTCTATCCCTGTCTATTCCTTAGTTAACTTGGATTCACTAGTTACTCTTCTCTTCTCTTCACTAGTTATCTCTTTCCATGAAATGCCTCTGAACTCTACTCATTAAGAAAGCTTCCTTTAAGCCGGAAGTTGGTGGCACGCACGCCTTTAATCTCAGCACTTGGGAGGCAGATTTCTGAGTTCAAGGCCAGCCTGGTCTACAGAGTGAGTTTCAGAACAGCAAAAAAAAAAAAAAGCTTCCTTTATTTATTTTCTGACAATGTAGGGGGGAGAGATGGCTCAGCAGTTAGGAGCATTACCTGTTCTTCTAGAGGATCTAGGTGTGATTCCCAGCATTCACATACTGGCTCATGACAATCTGTGATGTCAGACAACACGCATGGCCTCCATGGTCAATGCATGCATGTTGTACACATACATAGATACAAGTAAAATACTCAAAAAATCATAATTAAAAAATAATTCCAAAAATATTTCTGTACCATATTCTCCTTTACAAATATGACTAGTCTTTATTATTATTCCTTTTATTGATTTAAATTTACTTTTACTTATTTATGAGCACGTGTGTGCTTATGTGCCACAATGCATGAGGAAGTCAGAGGACAGCTGGAGGAAATCCACTCTCTACCATATGGGTCCCAGAGCTTGAACTCAGGTCCTCAAAGATTGACAGCAAGTGCCTTTCCCTGCTGAGCATTGCAGAGTTCCTTATCACTCATGCTCTTTCTCAGGCTTGGCTAGAAAGTTCATATTCAGGATTCAAAAATCACTACTTGGGATGCTGCACCGTAAGTCTTCAATGACTGAATGAGCAAGCAAATGGAGCATCAAAAAAAGCTCAGAATAAGTCTAAACAACACAGTAATGATGTGGCTTAGGGAAGGCAGAAATAAAGATTCTGGAACGGCTGAGAGCAGCGAAAAGACTGCCAGGTAGTGATGCTTGGGTAATGTCACAGAGCAGGCACACTTCCTTTTAGCGTCTCAGGTGGCTAGAGTTATAAAAATAGAAATTGAAAAATCAAAGTGAAAAAGTTACCATTTTCTTCCTACCTGAATGTTGAATTTTAAAAGCAAGCTTCAGGCCCTTCCTATTGACACCAGAGCGACTCCCATCAGGCCTTTCAAACACGAAAACCTCTGAGCTTTGAAACAGTGTTCAAAGTGGACTAACATGACTTGCATTTTCTAAAAATGGACTCTTATGTTGCTGCTGTTCCTGATTTTAAAATGTTATAATTTGACATCTCCTTCCTTTGCCTCTGTGCACTGTGTCTTCAGCCACGTGGGTGAGATGCTCAATTGTTACAAATATAATAAGACATCTTTTATGGAAGCAAGGCTCAATACTGTGGCCCCACAAAAATGAGTTGCCCGCCCTTTTTCTGCAGCTTCTTTGGCAACCTAACAGTTAATGCCAAAGGATATATATAAACTGCTGCTCCTGGGAAGAGAGGGCCTACTGAGTATGTGCCTGTGCAAGCCTCAGGCTCCTGCTGCTCTTGAGCCTGGTAAGGACACTGATGTAGAAAAAATTCAAACAGTAGAACCCCAATTGCTATGACAGAGAAATCAGAAATGTTTGCCAATGGTCCACAAAGTATTTTGAAGTTCTTTTTTTTTTTTTTTTTTTTTTTTTTTTTTACCAATTACTTAAATTGATTAGAAATAAATGCTGACACAAGGCCTAAAATGGTAAGCAGTAATATGTCATATGCACTTGGAGTGTTTTGTCCATGGTACACTTTGACTTTGAAGCTGAATTTTATATCCTTTGAATTACCCTCATGCATATCTGAACTCTAAATTCTAACCAAAAGTTTCTAGATCTTTACCACAAAATAATATGTGTCCTTATTTGGTGAGTATACAAAATAGTGTTTCCTTTTACTCTTGTTGAGTTGGGTTTATATTGCTTGTTCTGTTTTTGAGACAGGATCTCCTTGTAGCCTGAGTTAGCCTTAAACTTATGTAGCTAAGGCTGTGTCTAAACCCCTGATTCTCCTGCCTCCACCTCTTTGTGCTGGAACTAGGGCCCATGTGTGCACCATCACACCTATTGGGATTTAAAATAGTATTTTCTAGCACTCTTTAATCTTCTCATGATACCAAGAATTGAATAACATGAATACACATGTACACCACCACTACCACCACCAACACAACCACCACCAACAACAACAACACAACTACCACCACCACCAACAGCACAACTACCCTACCACCACCACCACCATCAAAACTACCCTACCAACAACAACAACACCTACCACCAGCAACAAAAGTAGTGGCAATATCAACAAGCAGATTTTGAAGGTCAATACTGTGTGCCAGCTTGACTGGCTAAGGGAAACTGGAGTGTCCTGAAATGACACTTAGGAAGGAGATTAGCATTTAAATCTTGATGCAGATAAAGTGATCACTCTTGTCAGACCTGTAGAGGATTCATCCAGAACAAAGGAGCAGAAAGAGAGCAAGGTTGCTGTATTTGTACCTTCTGTCCTTGGACTTTGGTGCTCACAGTTCCTAGAATGGTGAACTCTGAAATTTACTCCAATCAGCAACCACCCTCCTCCCAACTCCTCCTCTATATGAAGTTCTAGAACTCTGGTCAAATCTACCACTGACTTGTTTATCTCCAGTTTGGTGAACCATCTAGACGTCCATATTGCTATGAGTCAATTTTTATAATTTAGATAGTGTTTCACTAAAGTATACTACTCCTACTGTTGTTTCTATTTCTCCAAAGATCTCTAATACACTAACTAATGCTTTTATATGGACAGTTTTCAAATATATGGGCTAGAGTACCCCATCCATACAAGATAATTTTATTATGGGCAAAGTAGTCACTCAGACTTATTGTGAGCAACTTGAGTTCCAGAAGTCATTTCTCAAATTTAGTGACTTTCACAACACTAACAAAGAGTTTCTTAAATCTAAGCTTCACAGTGTACCACAACATAGCTTAAACTGAGTATGGTAAGTCTCCAGGGGATATGCCTTATTTTTGATATCAGTATTCTTAGTTAGTAATTCTTATTAGTGTTGAACATGGTTCACTACTGTCACTAGATGGGATAGACAGTATTAAAATGAAATTGTCAAAAAGGGAGCCTTTGAAGACCGAATGTCTGTTACCACATAAGATCTAAGGGCCCGCTCAAGCTCTGAATGCACCCTCACCCCCTTAATCATTGTAGCAGACAACTAAGTGCTTAATAAGAGAAAACTTAGTTGCAGTGAACCGTGGGGACCTTTGTCAAAAGCAGCATTGCCCACAGCTGGTAACTTTAAATGAAATTAAGATTGATGGCACTGTCCTTGGCTGTGACAAGCCACACTAGTCTGTGACTTCATGATGTGTGTCTAAGCGCTGTGCTCATTAGCCAGACTCTACTTCTTCTCAGCAGGGACATCCTCCTGAAATCAAGATAACGGCTGCTCTTACAAAACTATGCTTCTACAGATTTAGTTCATGCTAGGCAAAGGCGAGGAGAAACACTAGCATTTAAAAACTGCAACATCCTCATGTGGGCCATTACTCTTTGCGAGGTGAGTACTTATGAATGTCATCTCTGGCATTTAATGAGTGTCCCCAGTATATGCTAAAGGATCTTGATTCCCAGTAACTCGATTATTATCTAAAATACTGCTCGTCTTCCTTAAATATGTATAATGAATATATATATATATATATATATATATATATATATATATATATATTGCTAGAAACAGAATGGACCCCAGCCAGACTAGACATACTACAAATCAAAATGCTTCATTATCCACTTACCATGTTACCAAAGGCAAGCTAGTTAGCCCTTTGAACCTCACTTTCTCTATACATTTGATAGCAATGACAACTTACACCTACAAGATTGTTCCAAGACTTAAGTACTATGTATAAAATATCTATGCAAATGTTATGGAGAAGCACTTAGAACTCTTGAGAAGGACTGAGTGTTTTCACCATAGCAAAGGTCCTTTGATTGCTGCCTCTAATGGGCCATGTTTGCAGAGAATAGACAGTAAACAACAGATTCTTATAGGTAGCCTACCCATCCACTCTGGGAAAACTTTTGCTAAAGGCTTTAAAGAGATTTATTGGAATGTTCCTCCTTCTCTTACGGTTTTCCATCACTTATTCCCACCTGATAGTCCATAGCCAGGTTTCTTAGTAACAGTCACATTGATTTCTGATCTGGAAATGATCCTTCTCTGAGTTCAAAAGACAGTACCACACCAGCATTGAACTAAATCTTTGATTTTATGTGTACAGATTTCTCCATTTAAGTAATTTTCAATGTTATATTAATAAATTTGTGGGAAATCATATTTAATACAGAGGTCTAAAAGCATTTAAGACTAAAGCAAAACTTTACTGATTAATAGTCACTTACTGTAAAAGAAACATTTATTTCTTTCTACTCTGTCAAAATTATTTCCTTTGTAATCCTCCTTATTCTTCTTTCATTGATTGACAGCTGTCATGCTTTCTAGCAAAGAGGTTCTCTGGGTTTTTCAGCCATAAGAAATTTTGCTGATTCCTTTCCTTTATTTACAGAACCACATTAGTCACAGAATTAGTGTTTGTTTCTTGAGGCTTCTATGTTGTTTTTAAGAGTTCACATCTTTGTCTAAGCTTTACACAACAAAGGCAATGAGTTGTCTTCACCTTCATTATCTCTGACTTTGTGGAATTTTCTAGAGACCTGATCAGTGAACTCAATGGCTGAATTGTTTGTTGAATCATTTGAACAAAATGTTCTTCCCATACCTGGAAAAGACTTGAATTTAGCAACGGATTCTATTGAAATAGCTGCTCCAGGGCAGCTGAGCTGTCTTATTCATTTTGTGAGTCATCTAGCCATATTCATGCAAAGTCAAAGGGATGCAGAACTGCAACAATGAAAGGAAGGGTGCCTGTGCTAACTCAAGCTGCCGTTCCTCACTGATGATAACAAAACCAGTCAACTGATAGTGATTGCCTATCTCATAAAGGATGTCTAAGTCCAGGAAGAATGATAAAAGCCACTTAGGCTTGTCTCTCTGGTCAACTTGCTAACCTCTGATGTTTATGTGTCAGGCACTGAATGAAATTTAGAGTGATGGGCTTTACTTGTTGACTATGTGGCTGGGATTACTTTACATAATTAAAATATATCAAGTATACCCAACATCGTACTGAGAGGGGCAGGGGAGAACTTCAGAAGTTATGCTGGCTAGTTATAAATTCCAAGTCCTCATTTGTTGACAAGATTTTTGTTTTCATAATATTTTGGCCTTTGGAAGAAGAAGAAAAAAAAGAAAGTGGGAGAAGCTCTCAGTGCTTCTGAACTTCTGGCTTCTATCTGGCTTCAGCTAGTTCCAATGTCTCTACTGCCATTTTTGTTACCTATGTAGCACAGTTACAAGAGGGTAGCCACCACCTGACTTCTGAGCAGATAGGAACGAAAGCAGATGTTTTCTCTCAAATAACACTGGAGCCATCTCACTTTATTTTCAATTTCATTTTGAGTGATTGACATGAATATTGGTGTCTCCTGTGCAGAAAAAAAAAAAGAGTATCTTTTCTCAGGCAGAATTAACAAAGTCATAGTGTTTGCAGGTCATGGGATAGATCCTGAGTTGGGTTCCTGAATTTTAAAATGCTTTTAGCTTCTTTATATCCTTTGATACCTAGGACCCTGGAGCAAGGACAGGGATTATTCTACAACTTTAAAGATGAAAAAAATGTAAATCAGGAATTAAAGGGGTGAAGGAGAGCTTATGAAGTGTTCAAAGACACTTAAGGAATAAATGGTTCCAAACTGAAAGTTGGGGTTTTCAGGATTCTGTACCTAGATCCAAGGTGGAATTGCTGTCTCTTGAAGTCCTTTAGCTGGTATTGAGAAGTGTTCCTTCCATTTAAAGCATAATTGCTGTATTGTATTTATTCGGGCTATTTAAATAGCTGTTAAGAGCTTAAGAAGAAGCCCCTTCTACCTTAGAAGTTAAACATTTAAACTATAAATTTTTTAAAACCATGTGACAGTAAACTAAAGATTGTTTATAAAAAAGAAGAAAATTGGGGAAAATGAACTCTTTAATCACGGGAACTACCCAAATACATAGTGAATGAAATGATTTAAATGTGAGCATTGATTACAGTGGCCCAGGGTGGTCACAGAGATAATCACACCTTTAATTTACAAAATAATCGTTCAGGAAGCAGAGACACTTCCACTTAATATGCTGTTATAAATTCTGTAAATAGCCCATATACAAACAATAATAATCACATTTTAAATCACATTTTAATTAAGAAACAGCACTGCTCAATAATAGCAAATCTCTCTCTCTCTCTCTCTCTCTCTCTCTCTCTCTCTCTCTCTCTCT
>JADRCC010308616.1:0-26187 GCA_019843855.1 Hylomyscus alleni | reverse complement strand
GTGTGTGTGTGTGTGTGTGTGTGTGTGTGTAAAAGCCTACAGAGGCCAGAATAGGGCATCAGGTATCTCTAGAACTCAAGTTATAGGCATGTGTAGGCTATCAGAATTGGGTGTTTGGAATGGTACTCTCTTGGAAGAGAGTTCAGACCCTTAACCATTGAACTATCTTCCCTTAGTTTTGTTTTTAAACTAAAGTTTAAAAACTTCAGATTCCTTCTTCTCAGATCTCATTGCCACTGAGAAGTCATTACCCAATCCCCGGTTGCATCTCTCATTAATAAAGAAAAATTGTATCTCTACAGTTCCTAATAGTTATTAAAGCTTACTTCTAGTATAGACAGGACAAATTGACTGGTTTGCTTAGATTAAAAGTAACAGACAATAGACCAATCTCTGCTCAGAGATCTGGAACTATATACAAAGGATGTGAAGAATATAGGAGATGTCAAGTAGATCAATAGATGGCAGATATGTAAGAAATATTCAGTGTATTTTCTGCTTTTAGGTATATATACCAAGGCTATAAAAGAAATGATTTGTAAAGACCCTTAGGGAATGATGTCTTCATGCTGAGTTGTCAGAGGGAAGTAAGTTTTCCAGCTAGAATATATATTTCCAGCTCCAAGACATTTAAAAGAGAGTTAAAGAGGGCTATTTGAAGAACTCAATGAGCTGGTCTTGCAACTCCTTAGTAAATAAAAGGCCCTACTATCCAAAGCATGTGCCATGCCTTCTAATGACTCAGTGGTGTCAACAAGGGCCTTTTAAAGACTGGGGAAAACAAACAGCTGTCAATGACCTTTAGGATGCTGCCACAAGTCTGGATCACAGCCAAAGCTGACAATGTGCTATGCTTCTCACCAAGAAAGGTAAAAGTGGGTACTTCTAGGGGAACAAGCACGCTAACTTGAGATGGTATTAAAAACTGACAAAGAGAGAAAATGGGAAAAATGTTTAGGGATACCATAATTGACTACAGTAACTAAAATAAACCTTAATTTATATGAGGGGTTCTTATCGAAATGTGTATTGACAGTCTTGTATTATTAATAAGTTTAAGGTGGAAAAAATATATTTTTAAACATTATTAAAGACAAAGAAATAAAGTCATTAGAAAGTCTTGTTTACAGGATAAAATTTATGGATATTGGATTTACAATCATCCCTTCCTCATTTATGACAATTGACTGTTTGATACAGTATTAATCAACACAGGCAATGGATTACTCCAAACACAATAGATTATGGAGACGTTAGGCAAACTCATATTTTCCTAATGTTTCCATATTTCTATCTAAAATAGAGAAATTGTATATAGATACTGTCAAATGACCATCATTAGATTATAAATTATAAGGCCTAATCACTGCATAACTTTGAGAGCTATAGTGAGGTGTAGGAATAAATAAGGGTTTAGTCTCTCCTCTAGCCCACTACCCAGCAGAGGTAATAGAAGAGAAAAGTCATTGTGGGGGAAGTGGACCTGTCCAGCAACAATTCTTTAGGGGCAAGCTTAATCTTCTTTGGTAGCAGTTCAGTCCCGTAGCAAACACCAAATATAATTCAGCAGGTACAGACTAGTCCTCTAAGCAGGGAGAGATGAGGCAGCTGTAGTTCAATCCTGAAGAAACCACCAGGCTCACTAACTGGCCTGAGGCAAGGCAAGAGGAGCCACAAGCTGCCACAAGAATCTCAGGAACAGATTTTTGGGTGAGTTTCTCTCAATGGCAATATTAGCACAAGTTGAGCTCAACTACACTATGTAAGGCAAACCAATACATGAGAGTCCTTAGCAAAATATAGTGAAGTGGAACAAACCAAACCAATACTCAATGCTCATCTCCCACTGTCTGTGGCGTCATATTTATACTCCTTCACCAAGCATCTTTTCCTGTGTCTGCTGTATCCAAACATCCTTTCACCTGTTCCTGCTTCAGGAAAACAGTCTTTCATATGTTTTCTTTAGCAAGAAATCCTGTGTGCCCCAGGAAACATCATTTGACATAATTAACTTTCCAAAGAACTAGAAGTTTCCACTTCAGTGAGGCTATATACACAGATAATGTCCATTAAATTTTTTAACTACCTTGTATGTCTTCCCAAAGTAAATGAAAATGGAAAACATTAGCTAGAAGCTAACTGACAATGTTATCTAGAATAAAAATAAACATTTAAACATATACACTGTTGCCTATTGCCTCTGAATTTTAATTTTCATAATTAAAATTTGTAAATTTTCAAGAAGAAATCTTTTTTTATTCAAAATATTTTTCAACTCTACAAATTACAAAATTATAAAAACTCTACAGTACAAATTAAGTATTAGCCTCCTTGGATTCATTCATAGTTCAGTGACATCAATCTTTTACATACTATCAGTCAACCTAAATTCTCTCTTTTCTTTTATCTTTCTTATCTTTCTCATATATCAGAATTTAATTTTTATGATACATTTTAGAATGTCTAACTTGTCCATGTTATTGATGTTTGATAAGCCTCTAATAATTTTCCACTTCATATGCACTTTTCTTATTACTTTTGTCCATATGATATAGTTTTTGTTTGTTTTATTTTATTTAACTTTTTTCATACAGTATATTTATATCATGTTTGTCCACCCTTACCTTCTCCCAGATCCTCTCCATCCAATTTTCTCTCTCTCCCAGTCCCTCTCTCTCTCTCTCTCTCTCTCTCTCTCTCTCTCTCTCTCTCTCTTACTCTCTCTCTCTCTCTGTCTCAGATAAAAGGATAAACGAGCAAAAAGAAAGCAAACAAACAAAAATCCTGTAAGATAAAAGAAATTAAAAACCAAACAGAAAAACAAAGTCAAATGAAAATCTCACAAAGGTATGAAGTTTTCTCCGGATTGGCCAACTACAACTGCCCATGAGTATGGGATCTTCCCAATAGCTGAACATCTGAAATGACGCTTCTTCCTCTAGCAACCTTCCCCTGCCTTTAAACTCATCAGTTAAGAGAGGAACATCAGAAGAATCTCATCACCAAACTGAAATTTTAAACTATTTTTTAAATTTATTTTTATTTTTGAGATTATAATATTATTGCATTTTTTCATTTCCTTTTCTCTCTCCAAACTTTCCCATGCACACCCATAAACTCTTACCAACATGATTGCCTAAACATCAGGTAAACAGAGACAACAGCAATGGGCATGCTAACGTGTACAGGTGAAAGCTGAAGAGCCCTCAGTTCTACACAAAGAATGAAAAGTAACTAAGTAATGCTGAGAATAAGAAAAATGAGTCTTCCTCAAAGCGGAACCCATCAATGGGTCATTCAACACCAAACAGTCATTCAACACCAAACAGTCAGCTCTGAAGCCTGCCGACAAGTAACATCCTATGGACTAAGCAAGTTATATTTAGAAATATATGTGAATATACATGTACACATGTAACAACAATTAATAGTATCAACAAAAAGAAGTGGCCATAAATTCAAAAGAGAGCAGGTAGAAGTCTATACGGTGATTTAAGGAGAGTAAAGGATGATAGATCATAAGGTAATTAAAGTATAATCTCAAAACATAGAAAAAGCAATAAAACATGAATTTAACAAAGCCACCCTGAAATTTCTTACCTATTAGCTTGGCAAGTATGTACTATACTTGAAAGCAGACTTTGTTGACTTTTCGATATAAACATAAAAGCCTTGTATCCTTGGAGAGTGTAAAGAATTTGAAGGAAATTTTTACATCTTTCCAAAATAAAAGGTCAGGTGCAGCTTGGTTCAGCAATTCCACACCCTAAGAATATATTTCATAGTCACACTGGTAAAAAGCACTACTATCAACATTAAAACACGTGCCAAAAAACCAACATGCCGCAGAAAGATGTATGCACAATTTTCATGTATGCACTATTTATTCTGTTATATATTCATATTCCTAAAAGTACTACATCCTTTATAAATTAAGGGTTCATATGACTATTCACTTTTAGGAAGTGAAATCTTAGATTTTTGTATTTATGTATGAGTTTTCCATTGGCCCTCAAGCTCACTTGGTAGAATGCATGCATATAATAAACAGAGTTCTGAGTTCTGTACCAGCAGTACATAAATTGGCTGTAGTAGTGCATTCTTCTGACACCAGTACTTAACAGTGCTGGCAGAAACCTCAAGGTCATCATCATGAGCTCCTGGTCAGCCTGGTCTACATAAAACCTTGCTTCAAAAGAATCAAACCCAGGGATTCACAAAGCTAATCAAGCACTGGACAATAACATAGAAAGAAAAATCCCTAAGGGTGAGAATTGGAAGATGAATGAGCATTGAACACAGCTACCAGACTGCTAGGGAAGCACCACGACTTTAGAGTGAAACTTGAGAAGGAAAATTTAACAAAAATATGTAGTATTCACCTTGTAAAAATAAGTTAACATTTTGTCTGCTTACAGCAATATTTTGTGTGTGGTAGAGTTGTTAATGCCATTTTGAATCTTCAATGTCTTTCAATGATAGAGATGATGAGTTATTTCAAAGACTTTTCTAGATGGTTGCAAGAAGTATGAATTGTAGATTTGAGTGAACTTCAGTGTGTGTTCTCTAGGACTAAAGTTAAATTGGAAGTACAAGAAGCCAATAGTAAACCCACATTTTTTTATTAAAATATGCCATATATGCATGAAAACATGCCCTACTCAACAGGTAACTAAAAATATTAATTTCTACCTATGCAATTGAATATGTGGAAACATTTGGGTGTTTATGTATAGACTGGAATATGTTTCCATATCAGAAATCATAGAAAAGAGATTAGTTGATCTAATAGACAGCTCCTGCTCTTCAGTCTAGTTGTTAGGATTTACCAACACATACACTGTCAAACATTCTGAGTAACTATGTTGTCATGAGGTCAAGATATGACAACAGGAAAACACACTATTTAAAAAAACTACCAATCTTGTTGTTTTCTAGGGCAGTTTTGTTTGATAGAACGTGTTAGAGATTTAGTCATGCACTTTCAGAGACATTCTTATCACACTTCAGAGGCACTTGGCAGGAAAAAGAACTGATATTATTCATAACCTGAATATAGTATTTGCTCTGTACCACCTAGCTTTGAGCACATACCTATGAACTAACTTAATATTCACAGAATTAGAAACATTTTCAGATGTATAAACCAAGACTCGGATAAATGAAGCAGCTTAGTTCAGGGTATAAATACATTTCTGGTGCACAGGATTTAAGTCTAAACAGTATGAATTAGAGCCCAAACTCTTAGACATCTCACCATACTGCAAACCAACACAAGCTCAATAATGCTTTAAGATATTACAGGACTCATAAGAAACACTTGCCCCCAGGAAAAGGATATTTAGAACACTAAACATATTTTAAAGTGCATTATGTGTGTAATAACACTTGTTGCTTCTAACTATATTATTTAGTCAAAATACTATGCAGACACACAGGCCCACAGAAATACAAATTTTCATTTGTGAGAGCCTCAACTGTATTTTATTAAAATGAATAAAACTTTCCAGGATAATTGAAATTTTGACATATGAGTTTAAGTCACCTAAACTAATCCAAAATTCTTTTTAGAGGGGCACAACAGGTAAAAGATCTCACCAAATTTCTGCAGGTAAATTAGAACTTGAATTGAAATATTTCAGAAAACAAATTCCATGTAGGTGTTTAAACACTGCTGTACTGTTCTTTGTGAACTTGTTATAGAATCTCTATTTATTCCATTTACTGGCTTCCCAAGTTTTAGAGTGCATATAATATCCCCACCTAAAAGGCTCATGTGAAAAAAAAACACAATATATATTGGGATTATTTTATTATTTTATTTTTTTCTGTTTATCTCACTTTAGCATTTCAACATGCCTTCTCATTTTTCTCCCTGGCTTGTAATGATACTTTTAGGAAGAGAATTATAAATAGGATAAAGGGAAGGGAACCATGAGGCACTAAAAAGTAATAATAACCCTTCCTTTACTAGTCCTACAAGAAATGATGGAAGACTTTCATTTATAGATAGGTCTTAAAAAAGCAACTACAGCCGGGCAGTGACATCGCACCCCTTTAATCTCAGCACTTGGGAGGCAGAGGTAGGCTGATTTCTGAGTTTGAGGCCAACCTGGTCTACAGAGTGAGTTCCAGGACAGCCAGGGCTGCTCAGAGAAACCCTGTCTTGAAAACTGAAAAAAAAGAAAGAAAAAAAAGAAAGAAAGAAAGAAAGAAAGAAAGAAAGAAAGAAAGAAAGAAAGAAAGAAAGAAAGACACTACAATGAAGCAATTCAAATCAGCACTGTACAATAATAATTAAGTTGATTGAATAAATATGCAATTTTATTATTTTAATACGTTTGCCAGTAGTCATCTTTCTTCAAAAAATCCGACAGTTCTGTTTATTTTTTCCTTATCTTCATTGTGACAAAAGGTCTCTAGCAAGATTTAGAAATGCTCTCTGCGTTGTTTTTATAGAATCTATCTCCACGAATGCGTTAGAAATTGCTGGTTTTATCTACTTATATAGGAGAAAGTCCTAATACTTTAGACGGGTCTCCTGTCAGCTATAAATGATTTCTGCCTCAAGTACTCTTTTGCAGTTTGAATTACTTACATTTTATAAACTAATAAATAAATATTTATGGAATGATCCTTGTTTACTTTTAGAAATAAAGTATGAGTGGAAGAATGAATTTGCTGAAAGATTTTCCAGCCCTTATCTATCCTCTGAGGGTAATTGGTTCAACTATTTTCTAAAAAGCAAGTTCCATTTACATCTATTTTGATAATTACCCTTTTGCTTCCCATGGTGTAGGAAACCAGCTTAAGTATAATCAGTCTAACACTTATGTGACAGAATCCTAATTGTTCCCAGGAGTATATTGAAGCTTCAGGTTTTCGAGGCAACACTAATGCCTCTTATTTTTAGAGTACAATATTTGTCACAAGTATGGGAACTTCTAGCAGCTTTACTATGATGTACAGCAAAGGCTCTGTCTCTGGAAGGGGAAATAGTGCCATGCCTCAGTGTCATTAATGGGCATCACTAGTAATAAGCCTATCATGGGCAGCAGATGTAAACGTAACTATTACTCACCTGTATTGTCATCTCTGATGCTTACAGCCCTCACCTGCTAAACCTAGGCCTAGCCCTAGAAGCCTCTGTTCAATCTTATCTAGGCCTAGAATGTTTTCAGTCTCTGAGACTTAAGGGTGCATAAGCTTACCCTCTCTAGCTCTTTCTGTGCTTTGACTGAGTGTTTCAACTCAGCATTTCTGGCTCAAACTCCTTTCCAAGATGGCTGATTCAATCTAGTTTCTCTAATTATTTTCTTACTGAATTATTCTGCCTGGCCTCATACTAACTTTGGCAATCTGTATTCTAGTCTTCTGAATTCTAGTCATTCTCTGGTTCTATCTTCACCTGTGTCTAGCTTGTTCTGTCTTCAACCTATCTCTGTAAAACTCTCCCAGGAAAACTGCCTCCTTCATCTCTCTACACTGCCCCTTACATAATTTCCCCTTTCTCCTGGTTCTCATGAGAGTCAGGCATATCCTCTTCTGTAAAATCTTTATCTGATTCATCACTTTGTCTGCCACTCAATTAGATACCACTTTCAAATATTGGTGCCTCTTTCTGCAAACTAACTTTATCTTCATTGTTTGGGATTAAAGGTGTGTAATAGCGGCATGTCTGTATTAGAGCCAGAGGGATTAAAGGTATGCACTAAAGCTGGTCCATACCATCTCCGGTTTCACAGTGTGATCAAATATCCTGCAACAAATAATATAAAATCCATGATAGAATGAGTGCATGAGCTTCATTGCTGTGGAGTTCTTCATATAATTAATATTTTCAAAGTTTTTCAGTGAAATTATAAATCATATAACCATGGCATAAGAGCAAGTATGAGATATATCTGTCTTAGCCAACAAAAATTGTCCTGGTATCTTAAGGATCTATATAAAAAGATGACATTCCTATCTACACCATCTTAGAAGGAGGTTCGATAAGTCAGCAATTAATTGGTGATTATCATATCCATACAAAAATCAATAAGTTACATGAAGATTTTCTATAGAGAAGTGCTTTCTTATGAAAAGATTAGTGGAAGACTATTGAACTTTATGTTGGAAATAAGAAAGAGTTGAATAATGAGCTATCTTAGAACAATTACACACAAAACCTCTTGAAAATAACCTGGTGTACTACTTATAATTGCAGCTCTTCACAGTCAGTTATTGAGTCAACTCTCAGGTGTGGCAGAAGAGAACATCCTTAGAGATGGTCTATGTGTGTTTGTTTTCTCCAGTGTGTGGTGTGGCTTTTTGTTTTGTAGATTTTGTGACTAAGTGTGTAAAGTTTGTTGACTGTGACTATAATTGGATAAAGTGTGCAATTTTGTTGCAGGTTTGATATTTTTTTCTAAGCAATTTCATATTAGATGTTTCTTCCCCATTAGATTTTTCCTCTGTGATATTATGAAAGGTTATGTAAACATTATGCTTCCTTGGAAAATCATGGATTGAATCTATATTTTAGAATATAATACATAGTACAGAATTTGAGAACATGAACATATTTTTCTGTGTGTTACATTTCAAACTCCATTATCACCAACAGTATCCTCTCTTCCTATTTCAGATATTTATCTTTTGGGAACGTACATCAATCATGTGTTTAGCAGATATGAGAGAGATAAATACAGACAAATTAAATGTGGTAATTCTTCTGCCTATGCCTTTACATGAATAAATGACAATGGAGGACAATGCTTATGTACTTACATACAAGACATTCTACTTCTTTATTACATAGTTGGTGATTTAACAATCCTACAGGATCTTTAAGAAATCTGCAGTCTCCAGAGGGACTCATGAAAGGGCTTGAATCAGAGGAGCACCTCCACAGTTACTGTGTGTTGTAACTGAGCTTTTTGGACGCTGAGTTCTGTATTCACAAGGACAAGTTTCATAACCCAAGAAAGCAAGCTATAATCTGAAATATGTATGTGCACATAGAGTTGTAAAGCTCAATAATTCATAAAATAGAAGCTGTGAATTTGAGCTGAAATAATAAAATACTTCATAATCAGCACTTACAAGGGAATGGGATATACATTTACTAAATAATAATGGTAGTGGTTAGTATTAACATGTGATCTCACAGACCTGAGGGTCCAGGGTAAAAGTAAACCTGGTTATTTTCATGCTTATTGCATTTTAGTAAGTTTAGGAATATTCTTTTTATTGCAAGATTCCTAAAAATTTCTGCAATTAACAGATTTATTCAGTAGATATTTTATGAGATTTCTTACTGTCACAACATCCTCAACTGCCTGATATTTAAGAGAAATAATACTAATTCTATTTATCAGAAGGGAAGTCCACTTCAACCCATGTGTTGTAAAAAAGAAACATTCTTTTCTAATTGGTGACAAAAGATACCACTATGACAGATGAAAACAAAGTGAACACCCCACTTCAGAGAAACTAGAATATGATGTCAAATCTAGAACTTATTTTCACTGATTTAGAACCCTACAAATTAAAACCAGAGGAGTAACAAAATGATTATCATCAGTTGAAGCAATGCATATAAGATGGTAAACTTTTAAAAAAAATCCAAATGACATTTAGTTGCTTGTGACACCCAAAATAATACTTCTGTTTTATAGTATGCATATAATAAACATAACAAATTTACTATATTAACAAATGGTTATAAAATTGTCAAATTTTAATGTGTGAGCTCTGCATTTGACTTCCCCATTTAAATTGAAACTCCAAGGTCAATGAATATAAAAGCATACATCATAAAATACAGATTATTATGGCGTCATATATTATATATTACCAAGTAACTTTCTTATTCAATAGTAGAACTGTAGGAATTTCATTATATGGTTTTGTCATGGTATGTTAAGCAATTATTTAAAAATGTATATCGAAATACTGCATATATGCATGATAAAATTCTATCTATTTACAAGAGAACAAGTGCCTCACCTCTTTATTGTTTGGTAATAGAAATGGGATGTATATCTGCAAAATTAACAGGCTGATCTCTACTTTGTAAAAACAGCACCTGTACAATACATAGTTGTAATTGCATGTATATGAAATGTTTATATACAGAAATATGCACACACACACACACATACACACACACACACAAAAGAACATTTTTTCCAAAATAGTTATGCAAGCATTCTTGTATACTAGAAATGAAGACTTCTCCTGCATCAAGGGGCAGACTTGTCCTTACAGCTGTAATAAAAGCAGAGCTTACTCTACATTTCTTCGGTATTCCATGATAATAGAACCTTCCTCTCGTCAGGCAGTGGTGGTGCACGCCTTTAATCCCAGCACTTCTGAGTTTGAGGCCAGCCTGATCTACAGAGTGAGTTCCAGGACAGCCAGGGCTACACAGAGAAACCTTGCCTCGAAAAAACAACAACAACAACAACAACAAAAGACCCTTCCTCTTCTCATCATTGAAACAATTGTTTTTAATCCAGGAAAAGATAAAGCAACTCTCATTCTAGGAACAGATTTAGAAATAATATATCCTTATTGGATCAAATTTTTTTCAACTAAAAAGGCACTTTGATTATGTATCCTGCCACTTACAGTCACTGTTTGGGCATTCCTATATCAGCCTAGGGCAGTGGCTCGCAAGCTTCCTAATGCTGTGACCCTTTGATACAGCTTCTAATGTGATAACACCAACAATAAAACTATTTTTGTTGCTACTTCAGAGCTATACCTTTGCTACTATAATTAATTATAATTAAATGTCTGTGTTTTTCAATGGTTTTAGGCAACCACTTTGAAAAGATCCTTTGATCCACAAAGGGGTCACAACCCACAGTTTGAGAAAGATGGCTTTTGGGACTTAAAGACATTATTCTAGCTCTTGTTCTCTCATGGGTAAGAAATAGTCTTTGTCTCTGATTAATAGAACACATTTCCTATCAGTATATGCAGATAAAACTGTAGCAGCCTATGTTATTATCTCGGAAGAGGGGTCGAGTCTCATCCCAGTTTCTCAGTTTTTAGTAGAGGGCTTAATTAGTGTACATAAGTATATTCAGCACCTTTACATAATAGCAGCAGCCCCAAATTTCTAATAGTGTTTGATATCTATTCCCTCAAAATGTAAAGATATACAAAAAGATGACGCTTCCCTTCTCAGTCTGTCTTCTAGCCCTGAATCAACACGGAAGAAGACCTTAAATAATACATTAGTCTTATAACTGAAAGAGAACTGAAAGTAACTGATGGAAACATGCCAAAAGCTTAGTCCATGATGCTGTTGATGCATGTATGTCACATGCCACTGGCCAAAACAAGTTTCAGTAACAAACACAGTATTATTCAGTATAGCAAGTCACAAGTCAATGTGTGGTGATGGATAATGCCTTTGCATGAAGAATGTATACTTAGAAAGAATAACACAAACTAACATGAGTGGAGGACGAAGTGTGTAATCACAACTCCCTACGGCTAACATAGGAGGAGCACCACAATTCTGAGGTCAACATGGGATGCACAGTGTATTCCAAGCCAGTCTATGCTATGCAGCCTGACCCTGTCACAAAGAAAAGAAAGAGAGGGTGGAGAGAGTGAGGCTAAGACAGACAGACAGACAGACAGACAGAGACAACAGAGAGAGACAGAAAGGAAGGGAGGAAAGAAGGGAGAGAGAAAATATATACATTTTACTTTTATCAAACTTTAAGTCAAATTAAACATACATAAATATAATCATTTTATGGAAAACTGACAAGAAAAACATTAAGCCATAATAACAATTGTTTTCCTTTTAATGGGAAATTCTTGGCACACTTCCCACTTTTAATAGTCTATGCATCACAGGGATTCTTTAAAAGCATAAATATTTTTAAACCGAATGATGTAAATGCTGTGTAACAGTATCTTCTGATGCATTTCAAGTTGTTGTTGATTAGAACTAATGCATAGAACTTTACATTTCATTGACTGTCCAGAATTATTTTCACAAAAGGTAAATATTGCCTCTTCCTCTGAATCAATAAATCATGATCCACTCCTCAGGAGAAGTCAATATCTACTTTATTGTTTCTGTAGACTCCAAATGGGAACTTTGATAAATGTCTTTAAATTCTTTCCAAGTTACTGATGGGATGTTCTTTAACAATAAGCAGAGCTGCCAAATGTTGTGCAATTAATCACAGGACAGATCCTCATTTCTTGAAAACAAATGGACCAATATGTAGTGAAAAGATGAACAGTTCCATTACATTCTTCAGTCATATATTAATGCATTTGAAAAAGAAAATTAACCCACTTAAATGTTTTTGTAAATTTAAGATCTCATATTCCAATGATTTTTCTTAAATTTGATAGAAAGAACTTGTTAAATGTTTTCTTTACTTTTCTCCTATTTGATTAACATGGTATCAGATGTTTCATTATGACAGAGAACTAGACGAAAATAAACATTTATAATATATTTATAATACTTTATCTTTTCAAATGTGTCCAAAGAATGAAGAAAACAGATGTGCATGTACACACAAGAACATACAAAGACAATTTAAGATGGGTAGAAAAACTGCTTTACACAGAATAATATAACAAAATAAGATTATAGATATAACACTGAAAATATTAAAATGCTTGTGATTATTTTATTTATTCTTTCAACAATGATTATTATCATTTTAAAGCATTAAGAGTTGGTTAGGGTGGAATGAATGAAACCCTTTTAATTGAAATTTCCTTAATAGAGAAATTGTCAGAATACTGATTACTGGAAGTCATAAAAAATATTTTTCATAGGTAAATCTTTTAAAATACAGTGTTGTGTTTCTCTATTAGAATCTTTTAATTAAATGTGATAATTAAGTGTAGAAAACCACTCATGCAAGCTTTAAATTTTTTTATTAGATATTTTCTTTCTTTACATTTCAAATGTTATCCCTGTTCCTGGATTCCCCTACGAAAACCCCTATCCCTCCCCCTGCCCCCTGCTCACCAACCCACCTACTCCAGCTTCACTGTCCTGGCATTCCCCTACACTGGGGCATAGAGCCTTCACAGGACCAAAGGCTTCTCCTCTCATTGATGCAAGACAAGGCCATCTTCTGCTACATATGCTACATATGTATACTCTTTGGTTGATGGTTTAGTCCCTGGGAGTTCTAGGGGTACTGGTTGGTTCATATTGTTCTTCCTATGGGGCTGCAAACCCTTCAGCTCCTTGGGTCCTTTCCCTAGCTCCTCCATTGGGGTCCCCATGCTCAGTTCAATGATTGGCTAAGAGCATCCATGTCTTAGTCAGGGTTTCTATTCCTGCACAAACATCATGACCAAGAAGGAAGTTGGGGAGGAAAGGGTTTATTTGGCTTATTTCCACATTGCTGTTGATCACCAGAGGAAGTCAGGACTGGAACTCAAACAGGTCAGGAAACAGGAGCTGACGCAGAGGCCATGGAGAGATGTTCCTTGCTGGCTTGCTTTCCCTGACTAGCTCAGCCTGCTCTCTTATAAAACCCAAGACTTCCAGCCCAGGGATGGCACCACCCACAAGGGGCCCTACCCCCTTGATCACTAATTGAGAAAATGCCCCACAGCTGGATCTCATGGAGGCACTTCCCCAACTGAAGTTCCCTTCTCCGTGATAACTCAAGCCTGTGTCAAGTTGACACACAAAACCAGCCAGTACAATCTACTTCTGTAATTGTCAGGCACTGGTAGAACCTCTCAGGAGACAGCTATATCGGGCTCCTGTCAGCAAGAACTTGTTGGCATCCACAATGCTGTCTGTGTTTTTTCAGCCATCCATTGCTGGCTTTATCTTCAGGAGTAGAAAGAACTGATGGACACAGGAGTGGGAAGACCGATTGCATGAGACTGTGCATTACTGGTAACCCGAATGGTCAAGTTGTACTGATAACCGGTATCCTTCAGTGTGTGCTTGTAATACAAAACACGAGTCAAATTACAACTCAGGTTACCATTGTTGCATTTCTCTGCCTGAACCATTTCTATTCTCCTAGGTAACTCTTGCAGAGCCTCCTGAATCGAGCTTAAATATATAAAATTATCTCCTGGATCCCTGGGAATAACAAATTCACTCTATGACATATGGCAAGTGCCATTATGCACATGTACTTATGTGTTTGCTTGGCCTCTGTGTGACTGTTATTCATCAAACACTTTTCATGGTTATTACAGTTAACAGTTCACTCATAGTTGACTCATCTGTCTAGTCCATTAAATGTTAAAGCAGCATTTAGCATGTAACTGTTCAATGTTGTTCTTTCAATCAAAAGCACTTAATCCTTTGCAACATGAGGCCCTGTCAGCAAGTGGTTGTTAAATCTTACAGGGATGATATCAATTCCTATTATTTATTTTTTCATTGAGAATAGATTCTTCTCTCATAAAATACATTTTAACCACAGTTTCTGCTCTCTCACTCCAAGTGTTCTCCCAACTCCCCTCTTCCCCAGATCCAGTTCCCCTTCATTTCCTTTCAGAAAAGAGCAAGCCTCCAAGAGGTAACAACCAAACAAAACAAGATACAATAAGACAGGGCAAAACCTCTATCCAACCTGGACAAAGCAACCCGATAAGATAAAAAGAGTCTGATGAGCAGGCAGGAATCATAGACACACACCTGCCCCCACTGTTGGTAGCCCCACAAAAACACCAGACTAACAGCCACAACATGTAAGCCTGCTTGAGACTCATATAGCTCCCATGCTTGTAGATTCAGGGTTTTTTTTTTAAGATTTATTTATTTATTTTATATATATAAGCACACTGTTGCTGTCTTCAGACTCACCAGAAGAGAGTGTTGGAACCTGTTACAGATGGTTGTGACTCAGTATGTGGTTGCTCTGATTTGAATTCAGGACCTCTGGATGAGTACTCTGCTCTTAACCACTGAGCCATCTCTCCAGCCGTAGATTCAGTTTTTGTGAGCCTGGGTGATCCTTGCTTAGTTGATTTGGTGGACCATGTTCTCCTGTTGTCCTCCATCCCCTCTGACTCCTACAGTCTTTCTTTTTTGTCTTCTAAGGGGTTCCATGAGCTCCAAGAGAAAGGATCAGATGGAAACCTCTAATTTATAGACTCTCTCCTAATAATGTCTGGCTGTGGGTCTCTGCGCCAGCTCCCATTTACTAGTGCTGAAGGAAGCCTCTCTGATGATGACTGGACAAGGTCCTGATCTATGACTATCATAGACTGTTAGAATATTTTAGGAATCATTTAGTCATGTGGGTGCAGGGAGGGCAATTGTAGTTGCCTTTACACTAGGTCTCTGGGCTATCCAGTCTTCAGTTCCTGGCTATCCAGTCACTGTAGAGTATGGGCTCCCTCTTGTAGTATGGGCCTCAAGTTAAAGGAGACATTGAGTTGCCACTCTTGCAAGATCTGTACCACCATAGCCTTAGCAGATCTTGCAGGAAGGACAGATTATAAATTAAAGGAGCAGCCTATAATAATGCTACTTGCCTTTAACTTCAGCACTGAGAAAGCAGAAAGGGGTTGAGGCCGTCCTGGGCTGTGTTGTGAAATCCTAACTAAACTAGATAGATAGGTAGGTAGGTAGGTAGGTAGGTAGATAGATAGATAGATAGATAGATAGATAGATAGATAGATAGATCATACATATGCATGTAAATACATACATACATACAAACATACATATTAAAAAGTATGAACAAAAACTCGACTATCTGCAGTTGATTCCCAAGTTTGTTACTCATTAGTCCAGAACATTTGAGCTGTTTCAATCTTTCTGAATTTAGTTTCTACTTCTACAAAGAATTAGGACTTCAGTTAGAGTTTCAGAACGATTATGAGCTATCCTGTGTCTTAGGGCTTTTATTGGTGCAATGAAACACGGTGACTGAAAAGCAAGTTGGGGAGCAATGGGTTTACTTAGCTTACATTTCCACATTGCTGCTCCTTATTGAGGAAAGTCAGGACAGAAACTCCAAAGCAGGACAGGTACTTGGAGGCAGGAGCTGATGCAGAGGCCATGGAGAGATGCTGCTTACTGGCTTCCTTCCCATGGCTTTGCTCAGACTCCTATCTTATAAAACCTATGACTATCATTCCAGGCACGGCACTACACACAATGAGCTGAGCCTTTCTCCACTCCACGACCACTAATTGAGAAAGTATTTTACAGCTGGATCTCATGGAGGCATTTCCTCAACTGAGGCTCCCTCCTCTCTGATGACTCTAGCTTGTGTCAAGTCGACACAAAACCGGCCAGTACAATCTGTAAATTACCTTAATTGTTGCATGTGTTAGAGTAGTTTATATTATACTAAATTGAAACAAATTTTAGTGCTACTTTAAACTTTAAACAAACTAAAGCATAAGGTCCACAATATCATATCAAGCTAATGGAAACACGAAAGACATACACAAATTCTAATTTCTGAAACACCATGTTGACTTGTTAATTGAACATTTCAACTGTAGTTGAGTGATTTTCTTGCTGACTCACATTTACGAAAGTTATAATAGTTTTTGCCACCGAAAAATACATAATTTATTGGTTAATTTAGATACCCAAGTACCAATCTGTATCACCTTGAGGATGCAAATGAAAACAAGAGAGATAAAATCTAGGATTTAGTGAATCTCCCGATCTAGTAGGACAGGAGAATCCACAAAAATAGACACTAAGCCACGATTGGCACCACAAACCACCACTCAGAAACCAGAAACCAGAGGGTCAAAAGTATGGGATCAGTCCTAGGTATATAAGAAGAGCAGGTCTTTTAAATTGTAATTTAGTTTCAATTTTAAAATACTTAATAAATACTAGACAGGGAAGAGGCTAGGCAAGTTAATTAAAGCCATATAACAAGACTGAGGTCTCTAGGTGGAGGAAAGCTCCTACAGTCTGAGATTTCTAAAAAAGAACTGGATACTGAAAATGACATTTAATGAAATCAAAGTCATTAGTGTTAAGAAGGAATCACCTCATTGGGGGCAATCAGAAATGTCTTCTAAGATGAGATAATAGTTTCTGTAAACCTATAAATATTCAGGGAGAACAAACTTACCATAATGAAATATTCAAAACAGTTCCAAAAAATTTGAAGAAAAAAAAAAAAAGGACCCAGGGATAGAGAAGCTGAACCAACATGAGACTTGGGTGTTTAGCAGGCACTATGTGTCTATGGATGTTAAGGCTCTAAAGATTCTCTTAAGTCACATTAAATAAAATACAATGTCAGATGTTTTTGTCTTTAGGACTGGCATTTCTTGGCCATTATTTTTTAGGCCATTATTTAGGTCATGCCATGAATAACTGAAAGAAGACAATAAGAGCCAGAAAAATTTTAAAAACTGACTATTCTTGTGGTCTTACCAAGGAATCATGGCGACTGGGGCAGAGGAGTGAGTGAATCAGATGAACTGAACCTTCATCTGACAGGACTGCCAGAAGTATCAGAAAATTGGGAGTTTAAAAATGTAAGCCTGTTCTGAAGGTTACAAAGTTAAAAATCTTTCAACCAGAGGCTCCAGTAGAAAAGCCAAGCCCCCAGGCAGTCTTCGAAGACTGTAATCAGCCAAAGATAATAAGTCACAGAAAACAAAGCAAAATGGAAGAAAACACCAACAGCATGAAAATCAGACTCACTGCCTCAAGAGAATGGTCAGCCCGTTGCACAGTTCCAAAACTCAAACTTAGTGATAGAAGAGCACAGTCCCAGGGGGTAGGAGATTTTGGTGATAAGAGAACTTCAGTTGTGTATAATGCTTTCTGACACTGAAATCACCCCCACCATACATGCTGAAGATTTAAAGTTACAATGATACATGATTTATACAAGAGACTTGCTACTCTGTTGACTGGGGAGAAGAGGGGAGTTGCTCAGTGAGGAAAGCACTTGTCTTCTAAGCAGGAGAAATTGAGTTGAGATCCCAAACACTCCCTTAAGCCAGAACCAGACTCACAGGGTTATCTCAGCAGGGGTGGGGGTGGGGGTGGAGAGGATGGAGTCCAAGCTAAAATTCCACCTCTGTGTGCATCCATACCAAGCAAGAAACCTGGACGCTTGGCTAGCCAGTAGATGTCATAAAATTGTACACTTTTGCCTGCAGCTTATAGATTTGAGATTTTTCTCTCCCTACATGCTGGCTCCCTTATAATGAAATATAAGTATAAAGAGAGCCTTTCCTGCACCAAAATGCTTGTGTCTGGTTCTTCTCTAAGAGACAATAAAGCACGTGGGGGCAGTAGCAGTAGGGTGGTAAGGAACACGGAGATGTAGAAGTAACCTGTGGTTGATTGCTACCGCGAAAAATCACAAAGCCAGGAAGAGGCTTAAAATGGTGACAAGACACAGTAACACACTGGAAGTGGGTCTATGCAGTTGTTCAGAGGTAATTTGTTAAAGGAGAATGAAGGAGAGGAATGAAAGTCAAACTCCTGATCTTAGTCTCTTAAGACTAAGGGAGCAGAATTCTGCAAAGAGCTGAATCAAAAAACACACAGAGTTAGGAATGAGATATAGGCTTAACCCTCTCCTTTGGGCATCCTTAGAATAGGGATAGGATGCCTTTATTTCAGTTCCTATCTGGATTTAAAAATAATGCTATGTACTATTTAGTTTATTTCAATCCTTAACTCTAATTTCCTACAGAATTTTCATCTGCTGTTGGTGCCTACAAGAGTTAGCATAATAACGAATACCTCCATTCTTCTGTAATTCAAGTCCATTATGTCAAAGCCGCTATACATCAATTTCAGATATTTTTCCACGCTGGCATTTTATCAATACTTATCTGGCAACTGAGCCTTTCCAGATATGAGGACAAAACAGATAACTCTAAAGTTACCTATGACAGATGCTATATTGAATTGATTAATGAGCTTACCCTGCTTTTCTGTTCATAAGCAGCTCCCATTCATCACTGTGGATTGCCACTAAGATTACTAAAAATCTCTAAAGAATGTTTATGTGTAAGTTCAACAACCAACTCTCTTCCTGCAGATGTATAGCTTGCGACACAATTTCACTCTACTGAGAAAACACCTAATTTAATTTTCACGTATTCTCATAAAGAGATAGTGTGACAGCTAACTTGCCTTTGCTCACTAGAGTTCCAAAGAAAGATGCACTTTCTCCCAGTCTGTAAAAGAGAACATGGCCCTTCCCACTACAATTTAAATGGTTGGTGTGAGACAAAAGTAAGACTGGCATTAGAGAAAATCAAATCTTACCTGCATATATGATTCATCTGGCAGTTATTACTCTCATCTGTAGATTTTGAGGAAGGAATATGGGAAAATGGGGAAGAAATAGAAAGAAGAAAGAATTTTGATATAGGAAATTGGAGAAAGAGGAAGGGTTAAATATGACACAGATATATTAGAGAATTTCTATGATGAGTAATTCTATGGAAAGGTTTGGAAAGATGCTATCTCAAAATTTATGAAGCTTAGAGAGGTAATCAAGAGGTTGTGTTAAGACATAATAGATAAAACAAAAATGATCTATTTTAATCATTTCTCCATTCCCTGTCTTTCTTCCAAACATTCCCATGTACCCTCCTAGTTCTCTTTAAAAATCCCAAACCCCTTTTTCCATAATTATTGTTACTTTTCTTTCAACATAAGGGAACTATTACTGGAAAACATAATCAAATTTCAAAGCTATGGAGCCCAGTCCCAATGGATACATATCCAGCACACCTCCTGCACTGATGGCTTTGGGATCCTTACAGAGTTGTTGGCAGGAAGAGTCAGAAGATCAGGGAGTTTGCTTTCAGATTTTTGTCTACTAGGAATGGAAGAAGCTACACCCATAAAGTCTCACCCATATAGCTGCCTAAACATGAGTGGAACAGGAGTGATACCAAGCAAGATATGCTAAGGCAGATGGGAGACAGCATATTGAGGTTTCACGAGTATGTAAAGAACTACAGACACCTAAGAAGTGCATAGAGTGGGAGAAATACTTTCCCTCAGGAAAGAGTACACCAATTAGTTATCCAATAGTAGATGGTCAGCCTGAAAACATTCATATAAGCAGCATTGTATAGATTGTATATGTTTATAAATTTAGGAATGTGTATGTGTCTATAATGATGTTTCATTTTCAACATAAAGAGAATGTTTTAACATTCTCTTTAATATTTCTTAAACTTTCCAATAAAAATATATTTAAACATAAATGAATTGGGTGGCTTTAAATGCAGTGGTAGATTTACATAAGGTACACTACGTTGCCAACTTACTGCCCAACTCATTTGCCAATAGCCACTTGAAAAACAACCCTGGAGTTTGCCAACATAAGAAGCAAAATGATTTGTATTTTAGAGATACCTAGTTAGACTATATATTTGACAATAAAAATAAACAAATGTGGTATTTATAACTGTCTTGGATAGTTCTATTTTATTTAAAATTCACTATTTTTATTTTTCTCATTATGTTTGTGTTGAGAGCAGTTCAATGTGCTCCAATCTTAGAAAGAAGCGATCTTTGTGCCTAAATTTTTAGTGTGATACCCCTTTCATGATGCCAGCCCACCATTTCCAAAACTAAATCTGTTTTCTTCAGAACAGAGGTGGGGCCCACAGGGGGTATAGAAGCTAAGAGTTTTTCATAGTAATAGCTCTAATACCACAGTGGCAGTCAAACTGTTTAATTTTGGCAACTGAATGGCTAGTTGCTAGCAAGTGATCATCATTTTTTCCTGACATCCCATTATGACTCCATTCTTATCAGCTACCACTGTGATTTGATAATTGCTAACAAAGCATTGCAGTACATTTGCCAGATTTCAACAGATTTCATGGCACAGTGCTGCAATTTCATGCCCTTTCTTCAAAGGCTAAATGTGTGTCAGCTACACAGTGTAGCACATGGCACCAGACAGCAATATTTGATTAGCTGGTCTACTGATAGTGAGGAGTGTCAATCTGTTCTCAGATGCTTCTGTTTCAAAGGGGAGAACGAATCTGTAATGAGAACGAAATAAAAAAAAAAAAAAACTTTTATTTGGCAATTTTCTACCAAAGCTTCAGAGAGTCTCACAATACTTAATTATAATGCAGACTGACAACAGATGCCAACTTTAGGTATTGTATATAGACTACTCATTCTTATTTCAATTTTTAATTTATAAGATGAACCACTACAACTTTATTCTTCCTAGGTACTAAAGGTTCATGAATGTTGAAGAGAAACAGCAAGGTGAGAGATGGAGAAATTATCAACAGTCCACAGAAAATAAAATGCACGTTGCTATATTAGCCAGAAAATTTTAAGAGCTAAGTGTGCATAGAAAAGCCATCTTCCAATTATGTATGTAAAACCTGAGACTCAAGAGGCACTGAGAACTACATGGGATAACTTATCAGAACTAGTTTCGTGATTTGCTCTTCTCTTAGGCATTATCCTTTTCTTGTTCATTATTTTAGGGTTCATCAGAGCCACAAATTAAAGTGTTATTACTTGCATACATTACTCTCAAGTTGACTTTGATGATGAGCTGGAGCGCCTCCTGCCATTATCATTGCCAGAAATAAAGGTCAAATTTCTTCCTCCACTCATCCCCGAGAGGTAATGCAAAACAGAGCTACTCATAGTCAGCTAGGCAAATGTATTCCTGCTGGTTCCCAATGGTTCTTGACCATGGATTGCCAGATGTTTGAAAATATGTACAAAGAGATTGCCCCATTTTGCTTTTTTTTTTTTTCTTTAACCTTGGAAATGTAACTATAGATTAAGCCTGGTAAATAGCTCCAATTTGGGCCAGTAAAATAGTAACTTGCCTTCCAGACAAATATCCACTTTTAAAAAAAATGACTATCAGCTTGGCAATTGAAATAGAAAGTATGCAAATTTTCAATTCTTTTGTGTGTGTGTGTGTGTGTGTGTGTGTGTGTGTGTTTTCTATGCTTTTGATGGTCTAGCTTAAACAGTGTTCTATCCAAGTCATCATTCTATTCATAACCATTAGCAGAAATGTCAATGATTATTAAAATAACTTTTGGGTTTTCTCAAAATCACAGAAGATAGATATTCAGCATATGTCTGAGATTAGCAAACAAGAAAGGAAAAAGAAAAAGTATCTCTCTAGAAGCAGAAGTGATAAATTCAAGTTGCTTTGGATTTAGCTTTTGTAGAATATTATGACATATAAAAGTATAGATGCCATGTGTGGGGTTTATAATGCCATTTCCCAATGGAATCTTATATATAATCCAACTCAGAGGAAATAAAAAAATGACTGTGTTGTTGTGATTTATTTTTCCAGTTGTTTGTTGCAAAAATACTTTGTGGAATTCTTTAACTTCACTTCCTTTCTGGCACATTAGACAAGAGATGATTTGTTGCTTGCTTTTTTTCTTCCATACCTCCTTTCTTTTCTCCAACTTGATCTCATTAACAGTCTAAATTTTCTTGTCCTATATTATGATGGCTATACATGGATATAAATTTGACTACATCTGGAATTAGCTAAAACCCAAGCAGCTGGGTACAACAGTATGGAATTTTCCTAATTAATCATTTGAAATGGGAAGATCCACCTTTAATTCGGGTCACACTCTTAGGCTACAGCCTATATAAGGAATACGGAAAAATTCATACCATGTATGTCCTTTTGGGTCTGAGTTTTCTCACTCAGGATGATATTTTCTAGTTCTACCCATTTGCATGCAAAATTCAGGATGTCCTCATTCTTAATAGCTGAGTAGTATTCCATTGTGTAAATGAACCACATTTTCTGTATCCATTCTTCTGTCGTGGGACATCTAGGTTGTTTCCAGCTTCTGGCTATCACAAACAAGGCTGCTATGAACATAGTGAATGAAACACGTGCCCCTGAGGCATGGTGGAGCATCTTTTGGGTATATGGACAAGAGTGGTATAGCTGGATCTTTAAGTAGATCTATTTCCAATTTTCTGAGGAATCTCCAGATTGATTTACAGAGTGGTTGTACCAGTTTGCAATCCCACCAGCAGAGGAGGGGTATTCCTCTTTCTCCACATCCTCGCCAGCACCTGCTGCCAAACCCCAACAGTAGAGACTGTATAAGTGAAGGACAGGACAAGACCCAGACATAAGAGTAGGTGGTAAGATGGATAGCTTATGTAGGATGATGGGCAGGCAAACTTCAATTGGACTAGACTGACTTCACACCAGGGATGGAGCTGAAGAAGAGCAAGTGGACAATCAGGAGTTCACTGCCTTGAAGTCTTAAGCCACACTCACTTGTGGTTAGATGGTAGATGATGTGTCCCTCTGACTTCTCAGTGTTAGAGTCTCTTTTTTATGGGGTCCAGGAGAAGCAATTGCAATTTTCTGGATCTGGTGTATCTGATAAGTTATTGGTCTGGCCTCTCCTGGTGTGATTTTAATACTTCTCCATCCTCACAAGTCTCAATTTATTTAATAAACTTATAGGGTAGCAACATTTCTGCTTTTGCTTTTTAAATCCATCAGTTATGGCTTATCAGTGGAACTAAACAAATGATGTTGTTTAGATATGTAAGGGGTTCAAAGTGCACCTCATCTTCAAAATAAAATCAAATGCTGCTCACAAAATTGAGTTTATCCCGCGACAGTATCATCTGAGAAATCTTACACAATGTAGAGTAACTTAGAACAGTGCACAACATGATCCCAGCATAAGTTTACAAAAAGAAGGAGTAGAGCAGCAGTCATATGTGTCCTTTGAAATAATTTCCCCGTATCCTGTGTGTCGTTTTATTCTCCTAATATCCCTTATGATATGAAAATTTTTAAGTTGGATGAATTAAAGTTAGTATAGCCTGAAATTTGCCCAACCACCTTTCATAAATTAAAATACTAACCAATACTATTGGATATGACAACATTTGCATACAAGATTTTTACAGAGATAATTGGTTTACAATGAAGCTATTGAAATGGCCCTACGTAAGGCATTCTTCCGGAAAAAGAAATACCAACAGCCATACCAACAGAGGGAAAGGATGCACAAGGATACTATTATATGACCACCAGCTAGCAACAAGCCAGGGAGAAAGATGGGGAACAAAGCTTTCCTCAGCAGACTTTCGGGAAGAGTACCACTTTAAGCACTGCTATTTCTAGTATCAGAAGCTCTGAGAAAATTAATTTCTGATATCCATATCATCTCACCAATGGTACTGAAGTAATACATCAAATAATCTATTTTTCCTTCTTTCGTGCATTGTTGGTTGTAGCTAAATGTTATCCTCCAAGCTAAAGGCAGATATAGTTCACACAGTTGTTTTTGCCTTGCTTTGATTGGTCACCCATTGTACTACTTATTTTTTTTTTTTAGGTTGATACATATTTCACAGGAAATGGAGCCACAAAGTCAAAGACAATGCATTACTTTTTGTGTTTATGACTTTGCCAAATATTTGCCAAATACTCTATCCAAATATTATAATAATTTATTATACTACCAGTAGTTTAAGGTGTTTATTTCCTTTCACACGAGTCAGTATGGGAAATTATTCCAAGGTAATATCTATGGTCATACTCAGAAAGAAAGGTCATTTTTAAATAGGAATAAATTTAAGACTGTTGTCTTTGCATGTCCATGAATGGTGGATGTTTTAATACATTTATACATATATGTATAGATCTATTTTGCACATATGGAAGTTCATATCGAGGTTCCATGTTGACAAAGCAACTGTCCTGGACCACTCTCCACTTCATTTATTTATTTATTTATTTATTTATTTATTTATTTATTTATTTATTATATGCTCAACCATATGGGCCAACATAGCTAGCCAGCTTTCTCTTCCTAACTTATCTTGCCTTCAAGACATCGGAATTACAAGTAATATGCCCACCTATACCCAGCAATTATATGAGAGCTAAAGTTCCACACTTTGATCTCCATACATATATGGCATATATTGTATCCATTGCACCAATGCCCCAAACTAAATTTAAGACTTTTTGAAAAATACTTATATTCTTTTAAATATCTTTACAGTGAAGCAAGTATTTATATCTATTTTTTGAGAGCATTCTTATTTTTCTGTGGTAATTATTTTCTTTTCACAATTCATAAAATATGACAGAAAAATTTAATTACAATTAAATGCATCATTATTCTTTAAAGTATCTTATGATCTTTTAAAACAAAATGTGTTCATTGTAATAAGGATGTGATTTTTTTACATGTGTTAATTAGATGAAAAATAATATTGCTGTTGTTCTAATATTTTAGCCTTAAATTGACCTTTGCATTTGCTTAAAGAAATATTCTAAACTTTCTACAGTTACAGTGGTTTGCTCAATATATAGACTTCTTTAATCCCTCTCTCTATTATTTGCCTTAAAATGTGCTCATTTTTATCATTTTATAATTCTTGGTTGATTGCTTGTTTTATTTTGCTTGTAGGTTCTTTTGTTTTTGGTGATTTGAAGGTTTTATGCTACATAGTAAAAGCTTCTGTCATGGCTTTTGAACTGGGATTTCCTCCAGACTTCCTGTTTTGTTCATATAGCCTGCAGATCCAAGTGTAAATGCTTAGAAATTAAACACCACTGGCCTTCTTTTATGTCTGTGGCAAAAACGGTTAGTTTTGCCTCCCAGCTTCTTAATTAATGTACTGTTTCCTTGAAATAGGTTGAATGATGTATGAAATTACTGCTATTTGATTTCTTTTCAACCTGCAGAAAAGTACGAGCTATGACTCACCCTAGTATGTAACTTCTTTTAGCCAACATCAGAGTTAAACCTTTATACATTAATCATATGCACTTTTAACCTGAGACATATATAAGATTATTTCTTTTGTAAATGAACTGTTTCTTTTTTTCTAGTAGTTTGACAATTTGTACAACTGTGTCCTAACAGATTCCTTAAGTCTATCTTCAATTTGTGAGTCTCTTATTAGTATTCATAATTTGATATTTCCTTTTTGACTGGTATTTCTCACAATTTTATTTTTGCTGTTCTTATAGAAATAAAGTTATTTAATAGATATATAAGCAGAGGAGAAGAGTCACATTTTTCTTACAGTATTCCATATCTCAGTTTCATAAAGTAGAGGAAGAAATATATCAAATATTAACATTATCATAAAGAAACTTTTGAGAATCCACTCTACTAAATATTAAAAGCAAACCATTAACTATTCAAAGTTAACAATCAACTTTCTTTCAACTGATCAATGTTCTGTTCAAA